>WEIV01025736.1:138777-191601 GCA_013390005.1 Calyptomena viridis
GTAGTGACTGAACGTTTTCGAAGCAGAACCCCCCAGCACTTACCAAAGAAAAGCCGTTTAACAAACGCTTGGTGTCCAAGGAAGTGGGGACAGCAGCAGCACGGGCATGTCCCAGCCCAACCTGCCTTTCCAGGAATGCAGCTTTCCTGCAAAATTGCCCTCCCCGCCTCAGGGCAACACCTCCAGCACCTCTCGTGCCCTGCTCCCGGGTTATTGTGTGCACAGATGAATGGCACAGCCCCGTGTGCCGGGATGTTATTGCTGGATAAAGCTAATAAAACATTTGACTCACTGGGAGGAAGCTTTCCCATCCCACTGCACGCCTGATCCTCAGGGTTACCCGCCTTTGCCTCCTCACCTCTGCATTGTGTGATGTTATTCTAACCTCTTTCATCTTTGGCTTTTGGCAGTCTTTTCTGCTTTAAGTGTATAGTTATCTTAAGTTGAGCAAGATGTTTCAGGCTACAATAACTGGCTGATGTTTTAAATGGAAATCTCCTAATATGCGTTCAATTTACATGTACTAAGGCTCTCATTCAATCTGAAATACCAACCGAGTATAAAATAATAGTGACACTTGACATTTTCGCAGAGATTTACAACTTCAAAGGGCTCTACAATACAAACGAACTCTCTCTGTACTTATGAGATGGGTAAGCAAATACTATTAAGACAGAGAATGAATGAGGAGGGGCTGCAGAGCTCGCCCAAGGCCAGCCAAGGAGCTGGTGTCGGGGCTGGGGTCCTGGCTCGTTCTCCTGCACCCAAACCACTGGAAGCTTTAGCTCTAAAAGCTGAATAACCAACACGGATGAGTCAGGCAGGTCTACAGCCCAAGCAGATGTACGAGACATTAGACACTGGAATTCAATGCTGTCATCAAATCGATCACACCCACTCTCTGTCCAGCCACGACATCACCCTGGGCATCACAGTGCGGTGGTTCCTTATTTCTGAGATTCCAGACCTGAGGTGGGGTGGGATGATGGCCATGGGGCAGATCTGCCCGTGCAGACCCGCAGGGAAATGGTACAGCTGGTGGGAGAGCCACGGACTGACTGTCTTTACGAACAGCCTGTCCATCTGTCTGCGAGAGAGGTTTCACCCTGTTTTCTCATTTGCAAACAAGGGCTGGGTCCCTCTCTTGCGACACTCCTGTTTTGGGGGGAGGAGGTGGCTTTAGAGCAGCGCCTGCTCCAGTAGCCTGAATTAGAAACCTGCACGCTGCGTGATGGATGCAGCTATTGTTAACACAAATAAGCGGGTGGATGTTTCATTAATCACAGCCCATAAACCATTTTGACTAACTGAGAAAATATTTCCTCTGCCTTATTCATGTCATAGCTCCTCTGAGCCTTTTAGCCCATTTGTACGGGCTAGAGAATGAGTTGCTACCCGTTATACAGCATGTCCTGCCCTTCCCTTGCTTTGTAAACACGAGCAGCTCCATTCCATGATGTGTTTTGATGAGCTGCCAAGAGCCAGCTAATGTACTGTTTGCTGACAAGTATATGTTATTAATCCAAAAGCACTGAGCTTGTGGGTTGGGACTTTTTTTTTTTTTTCCAAAAGAAATATAAAAACTAAATTAAACAAGGGTGTGGATATTCCTCAAATGTAGCTACTGTTTCTTCCGTGATGCAGTTGCAAATGTGCAGCTCTTCCAGTTTCAGGGAATTATTTAAGGCATTCTACTCCTTTATCACATTTATGTTCCTGCAGAAATCACAGAAGCTCAGCTGGGTGTCCTCTTCTGATGGTCATTTCCCTCAATGAGTTAGAATTTTAAAATGAATGCAGGGGGATAAAGCTGTGGCAGCACTTCCTTGTGAACATCGTGCTGCTTCATACGGCTCCTGGGACCAGCTGGTGACAACAGGGTGGCCCCCAAACTCAGCATCCCCACCAGGGATTTCACACATCACCTAAAGCCTTTCTTCTGGTGTATTTTTAACAAGAGTCCACCCCCATGGATTTTTGGGATGTGGTGAGGACACCAGCACAGAGCCCCGGATGCTTTGCGACCTGGATGAATCCTTCTGCAGTGGACAGCCCATCAACTGAGCACCACATCCAGGACCATCCCCACCCCATCTCCAGAAACGGTTCATGGGAGAGGATTGTGTGGATGAGGAGGGGAAGGACGTGCTCTGAAAGCCTTCCCCAGGCAGCACATGGAGGTGTCCCCACAGCAGCCCCCCCAGCACGACAGGCTGTGGCACCCACTGCACCAACAGGTCTGTAACAGGACCTCCCACAACGTGGGGCACAAAGGGCCCTGAGGGCAGATCAATTTTAAGCTTGATGTAAAAAGATGACAACTGTCTCTGAGCAGAAAACACAGGGGCTTTCATTTTCATGTGCAGGGCACCGTTTGCCTTCCAAATTCGACTGACAGCTTTTGAGGCAGTTCTTTCAGGTGACAAATGGTAATAAAGCTCCTATTTACACTGGCTGTTGACTCATCTTAGGTGGAATTATGTACTGAAATAAGTAAATAGCTTCCTATTCAATGTGATCCATATCCAGCCATGGGCCACAGTACAGTGCAAAGCTCCTGTATGGACAAGACCCTTGTTTGTTGTGTGCTTTTCTAGGTCACTTAGCACTTTGCTTCACAAATGTGGTTTTTAGGAGTGAGACTCCCGGTGTGAATGGTCTTTCCCTTGTACAGAGTAATTCACCCTTAAAAGCTAGCCAAGCTATGATTGCTTTTTTGATTTGCATTGTAAACACATTAAAGATGAGCTGAGCAAACCAGGACAATTTAGGATGACTTTTTATGTACCTGAATATGAGGCTTGTGTGGTTTATTTTGTTAGTATCCATTTATCTCATGCGTTTTGGGATTGGTAGAAAAAACATCTTGCGAAAAGAATCTCAAGAAAATTACATTTCAGATGGTGCAGTTGCTGAACTTTACATGTACACATTGCTTTTTCATAGCTGTGGTTTGTGTCAGACAAACTGGCAGAGGGTGACAGAGCCCATTTTTGTGTTAGGACAGTATTTCTCTGGGGTCTTGGAAGCCGTTTTTGGCATATTTAATCAAGTCGAAAATGTGTAATTAAAAATCCTTTTAAAACTAAACAAAACAAACCCCCAAAGCAATGGTCAACAAAAAGCTAAAAAAAAAAAAGATGTTTAAAGTTTTCTCTCTTAAAAACATTCAGAATTTAAGGTAAGTATTTTTTAGCTGAATGCTCCACTGTGATGGTCCTTGAGGATTTCTGAGCTGCTCCCAGATCACAAGGTAGAAATCAGAAAAAATAAAGGAACATAAGGTGAAGCAAATTGATGGCCATTGTGGCTATCTCAGCTACACAACACACTTATGAGCATTTATTCCCCTGGTTTTATGGCTCTGAAAGACATTTCAGCCCAATTCCTGTTGACTTTCCAATTGGATGAAGCCACCTTTCTCTTTTGAGTCCTGAGGGATTGTGGAAAATTGCAAGAGATGTAATGTTGTGGTTTCCCATATACATAGATAAGCTTTTGTATCTTAAGTCAGAAGAATTTACTTTCCAACATTGATACACACCTAAAAATGTAAAAAAGAAGGTGAGTCCCCATGACCTCAGTCATCTTGTAAGAGACTGATTCATCCAGACAGATTACAAATGGTGATTCCATGAATGAAATTGTTCTGGAAGTTTCTCAAACCTCCTCAGCTATTAGATGATGTTTCTGTTCCCAAGATATTTTAGACGAGCCAGCCTTCAACTAGTTTTTCTTTAATCTATGATAGATTTCCTTGCAATGGTTGGAGAAGACAGATTAATCATGACAAAGAGAAATTGCCTCCAAGATGGTTAAAAAATGCAATTTCTTACTTGTTGGCCCTGGAAATTGAAATAGTGTAGGGAACTATATCTGTTATTAAGGATTTAAAAACGTAACAAAATTTCTTTCCTCTGTCAGATTGTGCCAAGAGTGACTGTATTAATTCACCCAGTGTATTCAGGGTAAGTACCATCCAGCTAAAGGAACATGATTATGAGCTCTTCACTCTGTTTGCTTTCTGATTCTGGACTTGACCCTCACAGCTGCCTGGAGATTTTAGCACTTGAGGGAGAGGAAGGTTCACCAAACTGGGTTTGCAGGGGAGTTTGAGCAGTTGTGCCCAAGTGGGATGCCCAGGGACAGGCAGCAGCACTTGTCCCCTGGAAAACCTAAGCCATGTGCTGCAGGGGAAGTTATTTTATTCTTATCTCTTCTCATCTTCCATGACCAATGTTCGTATTTAACTCTTCAGTCTCTCCAGAGCAATCCCGGTGGAAAAGCAAATAATAATGGAAACATCCATTACTTTCACTTCCATCTCCACTGACTTCTTTCTCTAGTGTTCCTCTAGTGGATGCAGAAATAACTGCTTTGCAAAAATCACTCTCCAATGAACAACCCAGGCACTGATGTCACTTTGTGAGGCTTTTTGAGGCACTCAAGGTGCCACTGCCAATGCAGAGATGGGATGTACATCAAGCAAAGGAATCCAGGTCTTCCAGAGCTGTTCCACAATCGTGTCCCACTGTCACCACTCCAAAAATCTTCTCCATCTCTCTGTTTCTCTGCACAGAAGATCATACTTACCTGCCTGACACACCCATGAATGCACAACCATCTCTGCTGGAAGACAACAAACATTATCTTGTGTTGCTGGAGAGTAAAAGAGAAGTAGGGAAAGGTGTAGCAGTTCTGCAGAGTGCAAAGTGACCTACAGCCCCTCAATGGGAGGCATGAAGTTATGTAGCTCATTAAATCTTAAAAAAGCAAGGAGAGAAGCTGCTTCCAATTATCAGGATGAAAATTAATGAAATAAAAACTACAGACAGGCTGCAGAATTATGCAATAAAAAGGGCTTTGTGGCATTAACAAGGCGATGTGTAATATTTGTGTGGTTCTAGCTCAGCCTTGGCCTGAGCACATGGTGATCCTGCACATAAAATGTATCCAAATTAATGAATTAAAAATCCTTGATAATCCCACATGATTTTCTGTTCATAGTTAAGTATTATTAGTTGGGAAATCTCCTCAAAAGGGAAAATGGGGTTGTGATCTGTTGTCTGAGAAAATAACCTCTGTTGTGACTCAAAGGATGGTGCTGGGATGACTGGCCAATATCTGGGAAAAAGACATGGAAAAACCCAACTCTTGTTGTAGGGAATAAAGGTCCAACATAGCAGGAACTGCATGTGATGGGGTCCAGAGGAGACCTACACTTTGGGAGACCTGTGACCAAAGCAAAGGGAGTGTGGTAATGAATATGTCTGAGAAAAACTGCCTTTGGCTGCAGGAACAGTCTTATTAAAAGAATATTTTCTGCACCATTAGTTCTGCAGTGGGATCCAGAGTGTTGCCACACTAGTCCACACCTAAAACCCATCTAGAACATTGTGCTGCAAACAGAATTCATAACCTTCAACAGCTTACATACAAAATTCAATATTCTGCATGAGCTTGATGCAGAAAATACTGCTTTTTCCTTAAAAAGCCTTGACCACTCCTTCCCTTTCACCTCCCTTCTCCCAGCTCCTGTGAAAGGGCACAATTGCCTTTGTAGGCAGCTGAGTGAAAAAGTGTTTCTCTGCTTTTCAAAGCCCATAAAAACCCTTAGTTTCTGTTGTAGTGATGTCTGTGTGCCATGGGATATATGTATGACCCAAAAAGTGTTCACCAAGGACTGGAGAGCCCAATGGCCTGGCAAGCACAGTGAAAATAGAATATCTGAAAATGTCTTAGTGAGATTGCTGTTCTCTGAATGTAGATTCAGAACCCCCAGAAAGGGAAGAACGTTGAAATCTCAACATTTATTAAAAAAAAAAATAAGGAGGGAGGGAATAATTTACTTAGAAATAAATGATCCCCTACAAGACACATTTATTGCAGCATGGAATGTTCAAATGAGAAGAGGAGGTTCCATGACCATAGGATAAATTTTGCATCAAAATGTTTGCAATATAAATAGCACTAGGATTTTTCCTATTTCACGTTGCTATTAGCAGTGAACATATCTGTAAGAAAATGTCAAGTTGTGAGCTGGGTACTCACCTGAGAACATCTTATTTCCAGCCTGCCTTTCTGCCAGGAACAGCTCCTTTTTTTCATATTAATTATCCTTGAAAGATGACAACAGCAACCCCCAAAACTCTTGCTCCTGGTCTGGTGAAAAGCACCTGAACAGGAAATGATGGAGAAAAATAGAAAGAATTATGCTGGTACTGTTGTTCTGATTGGCCATTCATTATAAATTTATAAATTCGAATTATTACTATAACAGGATATCAAGGGATTTGAATTCTGATTTTAATAATGCAGATTTTAACACTTGTGACAATGGGTGTTTTGTAGAACTTCTTTGAATAAATACTGGCTCTGAAGAATATGAATTATTATTTGATTACCTAATGTAAGTATTCCCCCTAGGATGCCCATGAAGATTTGGAATTGTTATTTTGTGTTTCCAAACCCCTGGTGAAGACAAAAGCATGTTCATGCAGCTTATTCCATTAATGATGCTTTTCAAGAAACCTTGTGCTATATCAGGTTGCAATATTCCCTAAAAGTATTATAATCTCAACCACAGCAGCCCTCTGATTTATCTTGCACACAAAATTTGCTTATTTTTTTAACACTAAGAAGAAAAAAAAAATGTATTTCAAGAACAAAAATAAGAAATCTGGTGACAGAAAGAGTGCAAAGATGACTTTGAGGGACACCATGGCAGTGTTTGCCTGGATGTCCTTTTACACTCCTTAAAGGTACAAATCCTGGTTATTTTACAGAGGTTTTTCCTTCCTCTTCACGTTTCACCATCTTTCACTGCTGCTGACATTTCAAAGCCAGCAGTTATGGAATTCCTGCAGATAAAAACATGAACTTTTTATTCAAGAGCCACATCCTCAATAGCAGAGTATTTGAAGAAAAATTGCAGGTTTGATATATATAAATTAGGGGAGGGGGATCAAAGTGTCCTCTTGCCTCTGTTGATAGAATAATTTTTAGCAGGTTGGGGCAGAACAAGGAATATTGAAGATTGACCTTGAATTTGTTGTGGTTTTCCACAAGAAAAGGTCATGTTTAAACTGTGTAAATGCCTCATCTTTCTAGGAAAAGCTGTTTTCACCTAATTCGTAACATGTTTGCAGTTCTTATGTTGGTAATGAACTGCACCGATTTTGCTGTGTAAGTAATAAATTCACTGACTAAATTTTGCAAAAATAGCAGCCCTGGCCAAATTTGCAAGATCTTGGGAAAGTCATGAAAACCATCAATCTTGGCATTCAGAAGTTTACAAAGCACAACTTTGTTTTACACAAGTGCTGTTGTAATAATTTATACATTTAATTTAGCATTTCTTTTACTTAATAAGTACATAATTCATACAGGACAGAAATTAAGTTGTACACCACTTGGTTTCAATTTTGCAGTTCCTATTAGGGGATTTTAATGTTCTCCTATTATTGCTGCAGAGCTTTTTCTCTGCTCTTGGTCCTTATCATCCATGCGTTGGCCAGCTTAGATGAAAAGCCACATTGCATGTGCTAAACCTTCATCCTAATGCCACCAAATTAATGAATTCCTACTTTCTGACTTCTGAACCTACCCTAAGGTGAAGGAAACACGATCCACCGAGGATCATCTTGCAATTAAAACAATTCTCTATGAATCAGCATGACAATACAGGTGCTAAGCAAGCATCTGTTCAATTAAGTTGCTTTAGCAGTTTTGGGGCAAGTCTATTTTGCTTTTTTTTTTTCACATCATTAAGCTTACGCTTAATGCTGGAAGCAAACAATAGCTCATTAGTGGATTAGGGGTAATTACCAACAGCAGTCATTATTCCCGAGGCTTAATGGGCCAATTTGCTGCTGTAATAGTACCCCAGAATTGTGGTGCTCCAGCAGAAGAGCCAGGGGTGCTGGAATGAGCCATTGCCTTGGAGGTCCTGGAAATGGCTGAGCAATCCCAGCCCTTCCCAGGACATCCCACCACGGCGGGGATGGAGACTCGCTGGGGGGTCCCAGCAGCTCCTAGACACGGATTTTGGGAGCCGGGCTCAAGCTGAAGCACATCCACCTTCTGCCCGGTTTGCTGCCCGTAGAAATTCCCTGGAAGAAAGGGGGGAAATGCCAGAAGCACTGCCCCACCCGGGTTGTCCTTTGTTGCTAATGTCTTTATAGAAACACTTTTTTATTGTTTTTTACAGCAGTAGCCACAAGAAGTTCTTGTTGTGCTTTGGACCTTCGAATTTTTTCCCTGCAAAACCTCCTTCCATCCTTGTAGTTGTCATGAGTTGCCTTCTCCTCCTCCCGAAGGTCATAAACTCTCTTTTTTTTTTTTTTCCCCTCACTGACTTCCAGCTTTCTGTTCATCCAGCCTGGTATTCCCTCTGACTTGTCTTTCAGCACATGGGCAAGACCATAATAAAGGCAAAAACTTGTTTCTGAGCTGCAAATCTGGTACTGTAGGAATAAGGATGAATGACTCAGCTCCGTCTTCAAATTTCCCAGGAAGTTTGGGCTTCCTGCAGGACTCGGCATCTCCAATCCACAATCGTGGTCCTGCTTGCAAGCAGTCAAACGATAATGGCAGCTATGTTTTTATATTTAGCTTTATATTTTCAGTCACTCATTTCAAACAAGAGCTCCATATCGTTTTTCTGCTTTTAGGAAGGGGATTAGGAAAGGAAAAAAAAAGACATAATGCTATAGAGGAGTTAAGTGCCACTTCTTCAGGCTCCTGTCAAATCTTGTAATTTGGAATAATTACCAGTGTCAGGTTTGGGGAAGGATTTTGATGTAAATTGCCTCAACCTGTACTCATCCTGTGAGAGAAGAAAAACAGTTTTTAGAAAGGAAAGGACTGAACAGGCATCACCAGGAAAATCACTGTTTAAGCAGCCTCACTTTAATATACATGACTGTATTTTATCTCCATTTTTCTTCATGTCATTCAGACCTGGGCAAATCGTGCTCATGCTGTGACCAATGGTGATTTCTCATTTATTTTAATAGCCCAGCCTACAGACTCCTGCTTAGCAGGAGGTCTTGTGGGTTGTTGAGCATTGTATTCATTACTATATATGATCCTTTAAAAGCAGGGAAAACCGAATCAGATTTATTTGTACCTCCATGCAGGGGAAAGACTGAGCATCTCCTGCAAGCAGCATGAAAACAGGTTTGAGGGAACCTGTCTGGGGGTGATATCCATGTTTTCTGTGGAGTACAAGTGAGGTTGATGGCAGCTTTGTGAGGGAAATTGTCCACTTCAGTTTGAGGTCTGTAGTTGTGAAGCAAGAAGACATGGCCAGGCTGGAGAGGGAAATGAGCCATTCTGACTTTGGTCTACTGTCATCTCCCATCCAGTTACTTTCTTGCATCTGCAACTCATCTAAATTTTTAATTTAAATTTTCTTTTTTTTGATGGGGGAAAAAAAAGTCATTCTCAGAAGCATTCGTGTACTTTTAATGAACAGAATCCAAAACCCAAACCCCATAAAAACCTTGAAAATAATCAACCCACTCTTTTGGATCACGATTCAGAAAACAGAGCGTCTTTTATTTCTTTCCATTTTGTGTGCATAAAAAAACACCCCTCGTTTTCCCCTCTTTGCAATTTCTTTCGAGTTATGGGAGCAGTTTCTGTCTATGAATTGAAATAAATCACCACAGTTAAGATCACAGTGTATTGCCTTCTCCACTTCTTGGAAAATGGCCTTTGGATCCCACACCATCCCCAATGCCATGATGGGAGACCAAGTAGGAGCTTTGGTCCTACTTTTATAGTATGTCCCAAACTTGCTGTCCCATTTTCATCCCTAAATCCTGGAAGACATCAGAGGGCATTAGTGATCCCAAGTGCTTCCATCCTCAGTGTGCTGTGTGGGGATGGCTGATCCTGGACCGTTCCCAGCTGAGCATCACTGCCATGAACCCACAGCAGTGACCTGAGATTTATGGAAGTGACACCTTCATTTGTCACTGCCTTTAATCGTGGCACAAACTAACACAACAGGATGGCCTGGCTGAATCAGCAGCCAAAACACTGCTGGACATCCTCAAGCACCAAGTGGATTTTTGGAGGAGACCACCCCTGGAATGTGTGTGTGTGAAGGTGAGTCTGAGCCACTCTGGAGCCCCTGTGTCAGGTTTTAGTGTTTTCTTTGATCATCTGATAAATGACCTCACCAGTCCCACGTGGAAAAATGTGACAAACCCCACGAAGCCTTTGCTTGGAGAGGTTCCCAGCTTCCAGCATGCTTTTGTGATGAGGTGGAATTGGTGGCCAGTTGGAGTCATGATCTAAACGTGCTTCCAGCAGCAGCTCTCACAATTATCTTGTGCTCTATTGCCAGGACTCAATTCCCATCTCAGCTCTAGACATTAATGACTGCAGCAGAGTCTGAGTGAGTAATGAGCCCTTCAAGTGACTGGTTACTCCATGAGAGTTACAGAGACACACCCAGAATATTCAGAGGTTAAATGTTATTTTTTAATTTGGGAGGCACAACCCTTTTTTAGGATGGTACCTGTGGTCATAACAGTGCCCATCTCAATATTTCTTGTGCCTGGGCTGCCTTTGGTTATCTCTGCTCTTGCAAAAACATCTTGCCAGGTCAGAAAGGTGCTGACATGGAAAGGGAAGGGAAAAATGACCACCATTTCTTTGAAATTAATTGGATTTTTGTGTTTAGGTGAGAGGGCCAGGTTTGCCAAGGATCTGAGAAGGACTTGGCACTTGTTCTCAAATCTATGATCCTCCCAAAGTCTGTTGCACTGTGGTTGAGTCCTGAATGCACTGGACACCCAGTACAAAGAATGTCCATGTTATCCTGCTTGATAACATGATGCAATGTTAGATATATGAACTTATAATATATTAAATGTATTATATTATAAATAACACAGCAATGATGTATGGAGAGATAAAAGCACAGTATGGAGTTGCTCCAGTATCTTGTGGAATTTAAGAGGTATTAAAACCAGGTTTGACAGAAGATATATTCACAGATTATTTAGTTGTGTCACACTGGAATTATTATGAGTTGTGTTATGGCTGCATTGAGTGGCCCATGTGAAATGCTGCTGTCTATGCAATGCTTAAACATAACAGGAGAGGTTGTTTCTGCTCTGGAGTTAGTAATTTAAACTGAAAAATGTTACAGTGGGCATATGAGGCTCAGAGAAATCAAGCAATTGACCCAAATTAATAGGAAATTAATAGGAAATCTTGGGAATCTCAGCCAGTCCTATGGGGTTCCAGTTTATAGATGTGCTGCACTTCATCTGAGTCTCTTCAAAGTGAATACAGAGCTCTGATCTTCTGTACAGTGCTAGAAAGCTATTCAAAGAACATGAAGGAAGCAAAATTTCTCATTTACTGCACCTTTTTTTTCCAAAATATAGGAAATCTGCTTGTCCATATTATTTAAAAGTATTGCCTAGTGATATTCAATTTGCCAAATGCTAATAAGCACAAACCTACATGAAGGAAGATAAAATTAATATAAGGCAGTTAACGCTGAGCTCAGTTCAGCAGCTCTGTACTGATGTGACTTGAATCAAGCCCCAAAATCCAGCAGATGATGCTGAATTCCCATCTCTTTATCCTGTGGTAGCTCTTCACCATAAACTTGCCCCAGAATTTACCAAATCCCAGGCCACTTTGGTGGTGTTATGTGTCTAAATATTCCCTTGTTACGACTCATCTTGGGCAACAGATAATCTGATACAATCCTAATAAACAGTTAAAACAGGAGGGCAGTCAAAATAGCCTTGATCTGTATCAAGTGTGACTGCTGAGAACAGGAATCCTGCCAAGCAGTGGCCCATCCTGACTTTAAGGAGCTCTACAGTGGCTAATCCTGTTGTCATCTGAATCAACTTTCAAATAGGGTAAAACCCCCCAGCAGCTGCATAATAAGAGGTTTAAGGTCTCGAGCAGGGGAGCAATGAGTGTTTTTTGTGCCTGCCTGTTTGGCAGCAGCACCTTGAAGGGCATTTTGCTGTAAATGGGATTGTTTTCCTGGTAAATTGGGTGATGCTCTTCATCTTGCTCCAGCCACAAGCTGAGTGTGTGTGCTGGGAGCCTACAAATTATGGGATCCTAATTGAGGATCCCATAAACACTGGGCAGTACTAGGTGATACCTCTGGGAGTGATTTTGGTGTGTTGATGCTCCTCCTGCTGGGAGCTGGTGCTTCCCAAAGGAAGCCTTGGCAGAGGTCTATCTGCACACATTCCTCACAGCTGGAGCTGCCCAGGAGCATTTGGCATCCTTGGCAGGATGGTGAGACTTTTGAAGTCAGCTTTTGCCTCTCTTGGTTGGATTAATCTGTACCTAACTCTAAATATTCCTTTTTTTTTTCCCCCACCAGCTGAGACACCCAGTAATTTCCCATGCAGATATTTTGGTGTCTTAGAACATAGCTGGGCTCAGACTTCCATATTTCCTCAGGTTTTAAAGATTTTTATGCCTATTTTTGCAGAATTTGTGGGAACTCAGCAGCTGTGTCAGGTTTAACTGACTTGGACCCCAGGTTTGATATGAGGAAAATGAATGAGACATGGGAGGGCTGATGGTTTCACACCAGGCTGACAAAGCTGAGTATTGGGGGGGAGAAAGATAAAATCAAAACCAAAACCAACTCTCAGGAAAAGCACCAACCAAACCAAATCTTCTCGACTTCCTGGGAAGGTTCATGTTTCCAAGAGACTCACACTTTATAGTTCCTGTAACTTTTTTTTCATAGGTTTGGTTATTCTCTCCCCAGCTCTTCTATTGCTGCTCCTTTCAATCAAGACATTTATTAGTCTCTAAACTAATAGTTGTAATAAAGACAGAGATTAGAGTGGGTTTTTTGCTAAATATGGTAAGATTTATGTACCTAGAAAGTATGAAATTTTTTTTTCCACTCTGTGAAATGGGTATTTGAGGAAAGGGGGTACTTGACCAGGGGCACCATTTGAGATTCCTGACTTACTCCTGTTCTCAGATTCAGGGAATTTTGCTTCCGTTAGTGTCAATCTTTAAATTTGCAAATGGGAGCAAGTCCCATCCCCTCTGCAGACTCTCCTGGCTGTGGTGAATCACCAAGGAAGGCTTTGCTGCCCTTTTAGGAACGTGGTGGGGACTAAGACCCTGGGTTTGGGAAGGGGAGGTGGAACTCTGCACTTCCAGAGCCGATGGTCATTTCGTGATAAAGTGATAATGCCAATAATCCCCAGGTCCTTTTTTTTTGCCTTTGAACTGAACACTTTGCCTGTCTCAGCTGTGGTTGCCTTTTTGAACTGTCAGTTTGGGAGGATTAGATGCATGTTTAGGCTGGGTGAACTCATGAATGAAAATATTTTCCTTGGCAGTTTTTAAAATGCTTCCCCCCTTTAAGAGCTGAACCCTTTGGCAACAATCTGCTTTTTGCCCAGATTACCACTGTCATTTTGGGAGGTCTTTTCCCGCAGAACAAACAATGGAATTTTAATAACACAGTGAAATAGATTCAGGACTGCTTTATTTATATTTTCTTTATTTATGCTTGAATACTAAGTATGCAGCTCCAGCAAAGACAAATTTAAGCTTTGTATTACTTCAAAATGATGAATTAAGCTCTGGGAGATTTACTTGCCTAGAAAAGGATATTTTGATTCGCTGCTTTGAACACGTCTCATAAGAATAATAAATATCACAGAAATTGAAAATAATAAAAAAAAAATCCCTCAGTAAAAATTGCAGATGCAGATGCAGGGAGGAGCACTGCTCTTTCTGCAAGGTCTGCCAGTGTCTGCACCACAGCTCCCTGCTTTAGTGAAGGCTTGACTCAAATGCAACCATCACCATTACAATGAGGCTGAATTAATTCTGGGCTATTATTTTATGTGAGGTCCTGCTTGGATCTGTGCACTGAAGTGCTCAAGCCAACACCAGCTTTGGCTACTTGAGCAAACAGGCTCTGGGTAAGTTCCCAATGCCACCATCTGAAGGATTCTCTGTTTGCAGAGCATCCTTCAGAATTTTCTGACTTTGTCTAGGGGCAAAGAAGTCTCACTGACCTGCAAAGTGAAGTGGGGATCAGCTGAAGTGAAGTATAAAATAATATCTGTTAAGGCTATCAACTGAGTCTAACTATTACCAAACTGAAATAAATTAACTTGTGTCTCACAGAAGGTCTTCTCAGAAACTCTGACAGGCTTGAAAATCAGCTTTTTCTGACTAGAATTACATTGTTTGCAGTGGTAAATATTATTCCACTTTATGATTAATCCCCTAAGGTTGCTTTATGTAGTATTTTCTCCTGTAGAGAATTCTGTTTTTTTATATTTCCTGCACATCTCCTGCCTCATCATCCTTCCAACTTCCCAAGCCTGACCGAGGAGATGAGGAATGAGAATATTCCCATACAACAAATCTGTTCCAGGGTTTTCAGTGTCAAAAAGCTCTGTGTCAGATAAGCCATTGATACCGTGCTGTATTTAATTAAGATGGATGGCATGTGGTAGAGATGGAAAGCAGCCAAACAAACCAGTCTGGAGACTGAGAGAGGCAGAACTGGGTGTACTGGGAGGGTTGTGCCATGGAGAGCTGTGGAGAAGGAGAAGGAATTGGGGTGTTTTGAAGGATGCACTGGGTATTATTTGTGCCTTATAGTTCTGTTTTTAGCACTGCTGATTCCATCCTGCTTCACTGAGATCACTGAAGTAGTTTTAGTGCTTACAAAGCACACATTGCTGCAGCCTGGCAGGAATCTGGAAAAACCAGGGAGCAGAGCTGGAGCAAAACAGGTCATTGAAATGCTCTTGGTTGAACACAACTGGGATTCTTCAAATTAGACCTTCCAAGCTGGAGTGGTGTGGACACTGGATCTCTCGAGGTGTGGGACCTGCTGTTTGCTCCCCTGAACTGGCCAAAGGACTTCTAGGAAGGCACATGTGTGTTCCCGTGGTTCCCCATCCACTCAGCTGATGTTCAGGAGGAAACACAAGGAGAATTTCCTTCCTGGGAGAATTTCCTTTGGCTGCTGCCAGAGCAACAGCAAAGGGGTTCAGCCACGTCGCCCAAATACTGATATTTCTGAGCTACTGTAAAACAGCTTCTGCCAAGGATATTACAGCTGCCTTTCCATTTCCCTTCTCTTGTAAAATCAAGGGTGAAGAAGCTGCAGGAACATGGCTTGCATCCAGGAGTGTGCTGAAGATGCAAAGAAAATGATTCACAGGGGGATGAACCTCCTGTAGCTCTGTGTGCCTGGATCAAAGCTGCTGCTGCACCTGCACTGCACAGTTGGGGAGGATGTTCTTCCCATGGATCTATGGCAGGTGGTTATTGCTTATCCAAGGCAGTCTGTTTAGGTGGAGAAGTGGTTTGTAGATGAGGAAAAATGATGCTGGTTATAAGGGAACTTTGATCAATATTTGAGCACCTTCCTCAGGGGAAGGGATTTGTTTCCGTGCCTTGGAGGCCAGAGGAGTGGGAGCTGGTGGTGGGGCTTGCAGGAAGGAAAACTCCTTCTCTGCTCTTCTGAGAGGCTCCGCCATTTCTGTCTTCACATCATGGTTTGGGGCAGAATGTGGAAATCCTACACTCTGCTCTCAGCCTTGGGAGAAGAGAAGAAGAAATCTGAAAGGTGGGAGAGGTGTCAGCCCTGCTGTTCCCATGGATCTTCATTGCTCTTCCTCTGCAGCCAATGGAAGGGATATGATTGTCAAAGAGTGCATCCAACAAGTGCTTCAGTCAGGGTGTTGAGTGGCTTGGAGAGCAAAACATACAAGAAACCAGGAATTGGAATCTTTGGATGCCAAACCCCACGGCACAGCTGTGCAGCTGCTTCCAAACCCACCTCACCCAGCAGAGAGGGTGTTTAACCCCCTCCTGGGGCAGTGGCATCAGTGAGTTGTGTTCTGCTGTGTCCCAGGGCTGGAGGAGATGGGCCAGGCAGCAGCACATGGGCAGCACAGAGAACTCCAGGGGCCAAATGCTGGTGCTGAGCACCTTGGGCTCTTCCTGGAAAAGGTGGGAAATAGGGATGTGCAGAGACAAATGTGGTACCTGTGTGGCACTAAAACTGCAGGCTGAGTCCTCTAAGCTCATGAAAGCATCCCTGGGGCTGAGTGCTGCAGTGTCAGCCCTGCATGGGCAGGTCCAAGGAGCTCAGCCATCCTCTAAACTCATCTGCTCATAAAACAACCAGAGCAGCCAGACAAACAAGCCTGCAAAAGTATCCTGTGTCTTACACTCTGCCAAAGACTTTCCTGCCATTGCTGTGATCCACTTTTATGTAGATTCATCTTTCACTGTGCACTAATGCTCACTTAGAACAAGAACAAATCATATTTTAAAAGGCTTCTGTTTCAGCAAATCTTCCAAAAGCCAAATCTGAACTTGTGTTCACTTGTGTTTGTGATGGAAGCAGACAAAAAGGGAGGAGAATTGTGCCATAGCTGCACATCTTGACTTCCCATGTTGTCACATTTAGTAAAAAGACCAAAGGGGAGATGCACAAGGCACTAAAGTGCCTGAATAATAAGCTGTGAAGTCCTGGGTGGGAGGAACAGCACACGAGTCATTCACAGGAGCCAAGAGGGACAGTTTAGAATCTCCACTGGAGTTGTGGGTCCTGGTGCTGTAAATCCTTAAACAAGTTACCCCGTGGTCATACAAACAGCTCCCATGGGAGTCAACGAGTCTGCATCTGAAAGTAGAGTTAATAAAGTGTTTGATTTCTGCAGATCTCTTGGTTTCAGTAGAGCAGTGAATTACACCATCTCAAAGCCTACCCATCATCTCATGAAGAAGTTTCTTACCTTATTAATAAATGCCCAAAAGAATAGTTTGGTAAAACCTACCTGCCTCCCTGCTGACAGGGAAGAGGAGGGTGTGTTGCCATGACTAAACTCTCCCCTTGGCCACCTGCCACGTTCTCCCATCACCCAAACCACTTGCAGAGCTGAGGACCAACTAGGAAAAGGAGGGGAAAAGCATCTCCCTCCTGGAAGCATGACTGTACCTGTAGGCATGGCTCAACTGGCACATCTGGGATTCACTTTATATATGGCAGTACCCAGCTACTGGGCAATTCCAAGAGAAACCAAGAACACCTAAATAAACCAGAAAGTTTTAGAGTGTATTTAACCATTCATCACTTAATTTCATCAGACAATCCAGCAATTTTAATTAGTCAAGGCCAAAGTTTTAATTTGGATAATGGTTTGATTTTTTGATTTCTGATCAGTGAGGTCAATGAAAACACCTCATTTTTTAGCTCATACAAAATGTGAACTCAATACTTCGTTTTCCTTCCAGCATTCTGTACCTGCCTTCCACGGAGTCTCAGATATCAGAGTTTAATCAATATTAAATCATCCTCATAGTCTAAGTATTTGCTTATGTGCTTTGAATTGTTGCTTGCATCAAGAACAGCAGTGATGCCCCTAATCTGCTTTCACTGGGCTCCCACAGACTCTAATTATGTCATTTAGAGAAGGACATTTCCTGGCAGCAGTTCCTCAATTCACTGCAACAGCCTCTTTTGGAATATGGACAGAACAAGGCTGTAATAGCTTGCACATGTGAACGATGGCTACAGGGACAATTAACCTTCATTTAGGAGTGAGCACGAGTCTGTTTGATTTCATATTTCCAAAAGATGGTACCTTCCAACAAGAAGTGCCAGGCTCCAGGATTTACCTGCCTGGTGTTGTGCTCAGGTGTATCATTACCTTATGGCAGAAGTTGTGAATTTCTCTAATAAAAGATGCTCTGCAGGTATCCAAAAATGCTGGATGCAGCCAAAATCCTGGGGGATCCTCCGTGTGCATGAAGTTGTGCAGTGACCAATAGTCTCTTTGCAGGTGTGAGCTTAGCAACAAGCTGTGAGTATTTGTGATATTAATGTAATTAATATGTTCAAATGCATTGAATTTTTGGGCCTCAACTCGATTCTGGCAGGGTTAGAGTAAAGCAGGAGGATTTTGGCTCACACAAGAGCTTGAGACACGTGGTGGTGGAAGATATACATTTGCACTAGAAAAATAGCTCCTTTTGGGTATGCTTGTTTTAGTTCATTTTATCCTCAAAAAGGTTGTTCATTGACTGCAAAATTTGATTTAGTAGGACCAAAACCACGGCCATCCTTGCAAGAGGGTGGGAATAAAACCATTGCTAACCTGAGTCCATTCCATCACCACTCCATTTACTGACCAGGTTGTCTTTGTGCTGCTGTGGGAGTCCAAGGGACTGGTAAGGTGCTTCTAATATGCAAAATATCAGAGCTAAAGATTTCTGTTAAATGTAACACAGACAATGAGAAATAAAATTGATGTAGTTTGTGCACTGATTAAAAAAAAATCCTCATCTGTTTTGCATTCACATATGGAAAATATTCCCAGGAGAGAGCAGGCGACATATTTTTAGGACAGGATTTCATCTTAGGAAATCAATGTATAGGCTATTAAAACTCCATTTTTCCATGAATGATAAGTGTAATTACATCTCTCTTGCAATAAAACCTGGTGCTTATTAAATGTAAATATTTAACAATTATTAAAATACATTTGAAGGAAATTTTATAGCTTTATTTTATATGTTCCCATCTGGGTTGCCTTTCCTAAACCACTATACATTTTGGAGAGTTATTAAATTATTATTTTGAGAAGGACTAACACTCTGTGTGTCCCTTGCTTCAATTTTAATTTCATACACTTCCAGAATTTATTGAAGTCTGGTGAATTTAAGATTCAATCAATGCACCATTGTATTTGTGGAGCTGCATTGAGGGGAAAGTGGCTTCATGAGGTAGGAAATGCCACACTGACATGTCTTTTTTGTGCCCAATTTTGACAGCCAGCTGTAGTTTCCTGACTCCACACGCTCCAGCTCTCACTTGTTTCCAAAGGAAGCGAGTTGGTTCCTTAAATGGGTTTCTCCAGTTTTATGTGTGACCCTTCTGGGGTTGTTTTAAAAGTGTCGATAAATGGTCCAGATCTGCATAAAGAGAATTATGTGCTGATCCTGGGCACAATTCCTGGCTGGACTGCAGGACTGACCCTTCCCAGAGCATTCTGACAGGATTACTCCAGGAAGGAATTCATGGGTAACCAAGGGTTTGTCAGATCCCAAAAATAAACTCTTTCTCCAGCCCAAATCTTCCCTATGGAAGGTCCTTTTGAATGCCCAGGGAAGTCTCCCTATGGATTTTAAGAGAGTTGAAGTCAGTTTTCTATAAAATCCTGCAGTTGATATAAAAATTGCATTGCAGGGACATAAACTACTACACTGCTATGGAACAGCTTAAAAACTTCCAGAAAGGACAGCACTCCCTGTTAAAATTTTATAAGTTCTTGATATAATTTGTGCTGAGATGTGCTGGTTTTGCCTCTATTTGCTTTTAAAGGGCTGCACTCCTCCAGTGATCCCTAATTCCCTCTTATTCCTTATTTGTTAAAGAAAATTGTGCAGACTTCAGCTTCATAGCCAAGATCATTCTAAAAGGCTGGAGTTAATTTTTAATTTGGCTGGTACTTTCAGTTATACAAGCAGTATCTCCAAAGTCACTTACTTGAGATTTTCTCAGAGTCACCAGCTGCCCCTTATGGCAAAAATCAGGCTGAAATGTCACTATTGGTGTAATTAAAGAAAATAATACAAAAATTAAAAGAGAGAAAAACCTCAGTGTCGTTGCCCAACATGTTTTCAAATAAGAAATAACTGCCCTAAATTTCTCATTTAGGTGCAAACCAGCCTTGGAAAAATCTGGCTAGGCTGCACATTTAAAACATCTTTTTACACTCTGCTCCTTTCAGATTATTACACTCCTTCAGCAAGTGTGAGATGCTGTGATAGACAAAGACTCAATGTGTGTTTGTGGCTTTTCAAACAGTTTTCTCCGAGGAGGAAAATTTCTCTTTATATAAATGTCCCTCCTCTCTTGAAACCGGTTCTTAAAAAAATACTCAAACGCAAGGAAATAGCTGTTTAGTTCTGAAACAACACACAGGACATCATTGTACAACAGTATATTCAGTGGTTTAAATTGCACCTGATGAAAAGAAAATTAATTTAAGGCAGTGATTTCCCACTAGATAAACCTTTGGAAAGTAAAGATTTCTCTTAGAGAAAAATAAATAGTAGTGAAACAAAGGGGCTTGGGAGCATGAGCATCTCTAACTGTTTGCTTAATTAAACCTCTCAACTAAGTATTAAATTATTGATTTTTTTTACATATTTTTGGTGATAAAAAATAGGGGTTAAAGTTAGAAGTGTGTTTGTTGGTTTTAACTACAGACTTATAATTTCCTACAGAGCAAACAGCACCTCTTGCATGCAATTACAACAGAATAACACAGGTCACCTTTCCCAGGGACTTTTGTGGTCTGTAACACAAATGTTTGTGGATTTTTGGCTGGTCTTGTTGTCATTGAAGTCAGTGGAGTCTGAATGGGAGCAAGATCAAGACATTTCTGATACAGAAAGGATGAAATAATTCCAGGCAATCAGTTTTCCAGCATTTTTGAGCTGGTTTTACCCCCTAATTAAACCTAATGCACAGTCAGATATGTGTAGGTGTGAGCACATGAGCTTTAACTTAAAAACTGCTAAATGCATCAGAATTTATCAAATGATGTTCCTGTGGGAAATTCTGTGTGCCTTAATAATCAGACCTATCTATGTATTTTACCTGTATAAGTAATTTCATTGAATTCATTGTGTCTGCTTGTCAGGAGGAGTTAAAATAATAAACTAGTATTTTGATCTTGGGCACAAGGTTTTATTATATTCAATCTCCATCAGTTTTAACTTCTCAACACACATTTAAAATGCAATGTCCACTAACAAATCTTGTTTCCCTTTAGAAAAATTTCTTCTTCTTCTTTTCTCGTTTATTTTTTTTAAAGAAAATTTTGTTTTATGTTTTTGGGTTCATTATTCCTCTCTGCCCTTTTATAAACCAGGGTCCTGGAGGTGTCTTAAATTTTAAGTACAAAATAAAAGCCTGCATATATTCTGCATGCATATATTGGAAATAAAAGAGCTTAAGAAGAGGAAATCATTGCCTTCACTTCTGTCCTTTGTTCCTACAATATTTTCTTGAATTGAGAATTGAAATACAATGTTCTGGCTTTTACCTGTATGGTTCAGTCTGATAAAAGTGCTTTCATCTGTTTAATGACAAAAATTAAATCTGAGTGTGCCAGAACTACCAGGTACTTTCAGCGTGGCTGGTAATTTGATTTTCTTTAATTCTACAGTGGCAGATTTAGTAGTGAATAGATTCTAGAGGAAAGCAACTGCCCCCAGAAAAAAAGAACCTGATCTGAGCCCTCTAAAATCGTGGCTATTTTCTTCTGAATGCTGCATTTTCTGTACATTAAATAACCACAGAGCTGGTCCAAAGCACAGCACTAACACGGTTTTGTGCTGTGTTGATGTGGAGTTATAAGTGCCAAAGATCTCCCTCGTTATTTTCTTATTTCATCATGCACAGGTAAGGGTAAATGTGTCTGATTTAAGTGAAAAAACTACTGAAGAAAGAGCTAACCTGTATTCTCTGTGCTTTCTGTCTGGAGGTCAAGCTCGTGGTTGTGAATACAGGATTCAGGGCAGAATTAGCATTTTGTTGAATAAACCGTTTGCAACCAGAACACCCCCACGTTCACACTGTTTGCAGTGGGTGACAGCAAAGCTGAGGCCACTAAAACAGATCTACCAACAAACGAGGACATTCCACAGGGCTATTAAACCCCCTCTTTCTATTGAATTATTTCATCACTTCACTGTCTACCAGTTTCTCTTTGCACTTCACAGTGACCGAGCAGTTTAATCCACGCTTTCCTCCAGCAGAGACCTTGATGTTTGGTGTTCCTGCCGTGCCTTTCTATAAATCAGGTCACTCTGCAGCCTGAAATATCTGCAGCAAGACTTGGGGGGAGGTTTGGGGGGAGCCTGTACCCCAGGCTGTGACCCCCAGCTCTGTAACATCAATCCATACTCCTTTTTGCTGAGGTTTTTTAGCCTCTCACTCAGCAGCTGCCAGTCTGGTGCAGCACTTGAGGGAATGGATGAGAGGAGCACAGTGAGCACCGACATCAAATCGGTCCCTGGACTCCACTGAATATTTAAAAAACACGCCTCTAAACGCATCGAGATTTCTCACTTCTTGCTGGGAAAACATGAAAAGACCGATGCTTTAATCTTGCTGTATAGCCCCAAATTCAGGGCTTAAAGCTAAAAGCTTTCATTTCCAGCTCCTGCTCTTTTTGCAGAGATTCCTGACAGGACATAATATAGCTCACAGGGGCATTAATCCCCTCCACAGCCTCTCTAATAGTGACACCTCCTCATACCACCCAGGCTCGGCGCTCCCAAGGCTTGCAGCAGCAGAGATAAGGCAGCTCTTGCTCTTTTGAGCAAGCAGAGCCCCTAATTGCTCACATTTATTGCCATTAGGAAATTTGGGAGAGGGCCTAACCCAGGTCTTTCCTGTGTTTCTTTGCAAAACAAGGCCACCGGTTTTTTTTTCAGCGGCCGCAGGATCAACCCCGAGTTTCGCCGTCAAATCCAGAGATGCTCCACGCCTGGGGAGGGAGATTCAGGAATCCAGATTTATGCTGCTGCAATTAACTGCGAAATTTGGCCCTAAAAATCCCACTGATGTAAACAGCGGGGCTGCAGGTCAGCACCAAGAACACAGCCTGGGATTAACGGCAGCTCACTACAGGAGCAATTATCTTCTGGCAAAGCCCAAAATCTCCCTTGTTAAGAAACTGTGGGGCTCTCGGTGCTCTCCTTTACACCTGTAAAACGCCAGGTAAGGCCACCAAATCAGAGGATTTTTTTTTTTTTTTAGAGTTTGAGAGAGCAACTTAGTGAGCAGTGTGTTCCTGGTAGTATTTTAAAATAAATCTTACCAGCCTCTGAAGAGGAGTTGAGACGGAGAGGAGTGGCTGGACCTGATGTTTACTGAGAGAGTTAACAAGCCAGGCAATAAAACCCGCCGTAATGATGGTTCTGAAGAGTTACATTTACTTTGGAATTTACTTTTATAAAAGCATGAAATTTTATGTAGGAACAAGATCTATAACCACCTTTATAAAAGTAAGGGGTTTAAGTACCTCAGAGAATGATGGGCTCGGTTCTGTACTGCTGCTGCAGGACAGATCTCATGTGAGGGCTGTAGGATCAAAGCTCAGTGAGTAATTCAATATTGGTTATTTCAGAAGCTTTGTCTATGGTGAGCATAAAACATTATTTTCTTGAATCAATTTGTTGCATTACTTTTTTTTTTTAATGTCAATATCCCCTTGCAGGACTTATTCTCAGCATTTGCTGTTGGAAATTCAAGCTGGTTTGATTTCTTTGTGCAAATATGATTTCAGAAATTTTCTTTGCCTTTTTCCCCCCCTTCTTTTGCAAGTGTTTGCATCCAATTCCATGACTGTGTCAGCAAGGAGACGAAGATACAACAGAAATAAGTTCACAAATGAACTTGTTGTAAACTTGAATGTTTTTATGGAGTTTGCTCAGGCTTATAAGATCCATTTCAGCCCTCAGACTCTGCACAGGGAAATGAGGCATTTCTTCAAATACCTTTCCCCTCTTCCCACTCTGCTTCGTACCATAATTTAACAAAAACTCAGATTTTAGCACCGTATCCAGGCGAAACTCCCCTTAGCAGAGATAAAAGATTTACCCGAGTAAACCTGGAAATATTGAGGATAACAGTTCTCTTCTTCAAATCCATAACGAAAAGTGCAGTTAATAATGCCGGGTAAAACTCCAAATTAACTTAAATCAGGGCAGGATTCGGAGGGAACTGGGGAATTCCTGATCTCCTCAGGTAAAGCCCGGCTTTCCTGAAAAGCGCATTTCAAGGAGCTAACGGGATCAATGTTAATTGTTCTAAATTTTCCCCTTCCTCAGGTCCTGGCTCCGAGACCCGCCTCTTCTGGATTTGTGGCGCATCCCGCAGCGCTCCCGCTCGCATTCCCGGCCGGCTCCCGATCCATCCCGGCCGCTCCGCCTGCCGGCAGCGCCCCTGGAGCCGCAGCACCGGGGCTGCTCTTCCACCCGGGCAGCCTCACAAAACCCCCTTTAATATGATTTTTCCCCTCCCCGCGTTTTTTTCCCCTCCGCACGTTATTTTTCCCGCGTGTCGGAAGCCTCTGGGATGCTCCCTGCAAGCCTTGCCTGTGGAGAAGGAACTGCACGTGTGTCTCCCGTGCTGTTTAAATCAACGTAGAATTTACCGGCGCGTTTATGTCAGACACAGCACTGCAATATTCTTGTTACTATAGGAGCAAAATACATGTAAATATTTAGGTGGATTCATTCCAAGTGCGAGGGGCAGCTCTGGAAACGGGCGGTGCCCTGAGCCAGGACATGGAAACCCCAGGTAGGTGAGTTCTTCCCCCCCACATTTCACACAAACCATGCAAAAGCCAAGCTAAATGCACACCAAAGTGTCGGTGGGACTGATGTCTGACTGATTAGGGGAATAATCCCACCAAAGCCCCGTAATAAATGTTTGCAGGATCACCGTGGAATGACTTGGGAGAAAGTTTCCCTGGTTTCTTTCGTTTCTTTTCGGTCTCCGAGTGACAGACGACGTGTAGGAGTCAGGCCCTAAAGATCCTCTGCAGACAGACAACAGCCATAAAATTGTCCTTTCCCTGCAGGTCTCTGAGCTTTGCTTTTTGCAAGGCCTTGTTTTGTGTTTATGATGGTGGGGAGAATTTGGAGGAGGGCTGAAAAATCCCTTAACTTTACTGTATAAAGAAATAAGGTTTAGGAACTGCTGCTTAGCTGATAAACTATTATTAGACAGAAGAGGACATTTTAGGTCAGGAAAAATGCAACAAAAAAATCCTAAACCTCTATCAGTTATAAAAGAAACCTACAATGTTTATGAAAAAAGGCTGGATTTACCTCTGTGCTCCAATGGATAGCAATGCTAGAATATACTCCAAGTGGTTTAAAACTTAATTTAAATGGCTCTTTCTTCCTTGTTCTTATTTTTAAATGGAAGATAAATTGGTTTAAGTCATTTAAACCACCGGATTTCTAGTCTGACATGAGCATATGGAGTGGCCAGTTGTCTCTGTGCTGTAGTTTATGCATTGTTCTGGAGAAAAGTAACAAATATTGGCTACCCACCAATAATTGTTTGAGAAAACCAGATATGTGCTGCAGATTTTGGCTATGTCTCTAGCCCTTATATAAGCAAAATGGGTTGTTTCTCAAACACTGCTCATCCAAACCAAACCTACAGATGGTATTTGTACTAATCCAGCAAATTCTGCCCTCTATGACATGTGCACAAAGGCCATTGCCAAGTTTGCAGCCAGACAGTGCAAACTTTCCCACTTGAGAAGTGTGTGGAAGAGGAAAGTTTTGGCCAGTGGAGATGGACACCAATATGACCAGAGATCCTAAAATTCCCTCTGCCAAAGCTTAGGGTTAGGGAACAGAAAGGAAACCTTACAAATCACCCATCACTGAGCCCTCAGCTTCAAACCCCTCTGCAAATCCCTCCAGCCTTCCTGTCTGAGCCATGCCATGCACTCCCCCACCTGTGGTGCCCTCTTTTTTCATGGCAAGAGGATTCCCACATGGGATGAGTGTCCTCAGGGTTCCCTAATGTCTGAGACCCTCAGCAATCATTGCCACCGTGGTTGATGCACTGGCACAGCCCAAAACTGTCCACAACCAACTTCAGAGGGAAACCCAACAATGGTGCACTGTGTTAACCACTGTGTGCTGTGGGAAATGGAGAGAAGACAAACGGACTTTATTTTACAACATGAAGAATGTTACACCCTTTGGTAAGACGTAACTAATAACTTAAACCCATTAAAAACTGTGATCTCTACTCCACTGCTCCTGAATGGAGCCAAAGCTGTAAAAAAATCATGAAGGAATCAGTAGTAGGCTGGCTGAGGTTACAAAATCTACAAAAACTGCTAGAAGTCACAGTTTTCTCCATGAAAGGCATGGCCATAACAAATATCCCACACAGCTCGCTTTCCAACCCATTCCCAGGAAGCCTCATTGTGTGAGGCTGGATCTTAACATCCAGCAAGGGGCACAGAGGGGGGTGTGGGGGACCACACGGGTCTGGGGTCCCAGTGGGTGTGAGCTGCCAGGGCAGGAGGGAACCCCAAAATGTCCCCATCACTCTAGACCTGGGTTTGCCCCGTGCTGGGTGTCACAGGGCTGGGAGTTGACTGATCACACTGGAAAACAAAAGCTGTGGCAGGAAGAAAAGGGCTCCTTTTCATTTCCATTCTCCGTGTCAGGCAAAAATTAATGACTAAAGGCACCTTTCTCTGATGTTTTCCATCATGCAAATACTGGTGGGCAGGAGTCAATATGAACTTTAAACACACCTGATACAGGTGGCTCTTGCCTTTCAATGTGAAATGGCCACTGGCCAACAATTCATGGGGCAGCATAAAGGAATCCTTGTGGCAAGCAGCCTTCCCTCTGTATATATTTGTTATTCCAGAATGAAACTATTCATCGGGGCTGAGGTGAAACTGCCCAGGTGAAAAACGTCCTGAAACCCAGAACTTCTGTAAGAGTGCAACCAAAATCAACTACAAGATGGATGTGGTGAGTTTGAGCATCAGGGAGAAGGCACAGAACTGGAGATGGTGGAGGGCAGGATGCAGCTGGCACGAGATGCCCAGTTGTCCAGGACTCTGCTGCTCCAGCATCCTTGTCATGTCTTTCCCAGGCACTGGTTATGCTGAATCATTGCCCTGGGGGATTTTATACAGCCAGTGGATCTTCTCCTTGTCCTCTGGGTCATGTCCTTCTGCCCAGAGACCAACACTGACACAGCATGGATGGAAAAAAAATCAGTGAATGGCATTATGTTTTCTCCTTTCAGCAGTCAGCCTGTGGGCTTTTCCAAAAACAGCCAAGTGAAATAAATTTCAGGTTGTTCTCAGAAGTGTTTAATGGCACTGCTCTTTTCCTACAAAGCAGTAACAAGGTACCTCCAGGAAAACAGACATAACCCCACACTGGTTATACTTAATCCTTCTGCAATTTCAGTGCAAGCCTGTGCATAAGGTTTTTTGTCCTTTGGATGAAGCACATCCTATTCTAATATTTAATCAAAATAAAAAATAGGTTGCACTGTATCCAAAAAAGATATACAGACTAAATATTTTGGTATGTAGTCACCAAAATAACTGTAAAGAGGATTTTGTAAGCAGTTTGGGAAGTTTTCTTTCAGCTTATGCATACAGAAATCTTTCCGTACTATTGGAGTTGGGATTAATTTATCACCAAGCCCAGGAACTGTTCCCAATTGGAATTAGCCACACTAATGTCTGGAGCTGACAAGCACAGCTGCAACAAGCTCACTCATGTTTATTATTGTAGTTTTTCTTGTCTTTTAACAGTTTATACCCTAATGGAAGAGCAGGAGCTGAAATTGCTCATCTCTACTATTGCAAGGACTTTCTTAACACAATAAAGCACCTTAAGGGCTGGTTTTAAGCTCCTGATGGGATCAGTAGTAGGCACAGAAAATAGCTGCTTGCTCCTAAGTCTTTTCTGACTGTTCTCTTAGAAAACCTCTGAAAGTTGAATTCATAAGACTGTATTTAGTCTTTCTGTGCTGCTTTATTTCTGTTTTAAAGCCTGTTTTGGAAAATAGAGGTCTGTAGCAAAGGACTGAAGATATAAGCCTTTGCTGAAGGGGGAACACAAGAAAAAAGAACAAGAAAAAATGAGTTTACCTGGTACAGAGGTTTCAAATGTGGTGAGCAGCAGAAAGAGGGTATCAAACAGCTGACGGAGTTGGGCCATTATGGCACTAAACAACATTTTCTTTTCCTTGATGCTTATGAAGGATGCAAGTCATTTATTCTGCCTCTGAAAAGAAAATGTATTGCCAGCATGAAAATCTAATTTATTCAGTAAGAAATTGTCATATGTCAAATGGACAGGTTACCAAGTGGTAAACCTTCCCTGCAATGTGTATAATATATAATATATAAATAATATAATCCAGACCTCAGGGGTTACTCCAGGGCTCCACCTTGGCTGTGGGCAAGTCTCTGCACTGGGATCCGTGGCCACATTAGTTCTTTAGGGTTTTGCTGTAGCTTTGAGCCTGTGCCTCTATTTTTTTTCCTGTGGGAGGAGAGCAAGAAAGCAGGTCTGACATCTGACTCACCTGCCCTGGGAGCTGGAAGAGAGCCAGGAGAAGCATCTGGCCCAGGACGTGGAAGCAATTCCAGGTCCTGTGCTTTAGGCACCATAATAGGTCAGTAATGTGTTTCTGTCCTCAGGTTCATTTCGAGCATCACTTGTGCACTAATTCAGCTGGAATATGTCCAGATTATCCATCCACTTACAAAAGAAAACAGCCAGAGGCAGAGCCGAGGAACAGGCAGTGCCAGATGTCCCAGACCTTGGGACATCCTCCCTTGGCTGAGAGCCTCGTCCTGCCTGGTCAGAGGGGCAACCTCTGCCACCCACGGGCTGCTGGACCACCCTGCTGCCCACCACCCCTGCCCTGTCCTCTGCAGGTTTTGGGGAGCTGAGGAAGGCCAGAAGGGGAATGGATTACAGAGGGAAAGAAGAGGAGGGAGAGGAATGGGTTATACTGGTGTTATGCTCATCATAACCCCAGGAGTGTTTATTCCCGCCTACCTGTCTGGACTCTGATGGAGAAAGGACCTGTGCTGACAGTGTGGCTTTGAATCGCTGCTCCCCCAGGTGGGAAAAGCCAGAATTAACTGAGGAGCAGCCGGCAGAGGTAAGGAAGGCACTTGCCCAGCAGCCAGGAACTGAGAAAACACTTCCCCACTTGGGAAAGTTTGTGTGTAAACTGGTGTTTCAGACTGATTCTAAATTTGCTCACGATTTTCCATCATGTATAACTACATGTTCCCTTCCACGCCCCTGGTTATCACTCATGGGGTTTAGGATACTCCATGGATATTATTAATGAGCTTTACCTGCAGCTCACCAGCATCCAGCTCAGCAAAGCTTAAGGGTAGTTTTTCTGTATTTACATTAAAGCTCAAAGGTTGTTTATTTGTATTTACAGTGATAGAAGCAGGAATGGGGGAAGGTATTATTTCAAATGGAACCAGCAGGGAGGGGAGCAGATTTTAAAATTTCTTTCAGTTGATGTTTTTGCAGGAAAACTGTCAGGGAAAAGGCATGAAGTATTCTGGCAGAGCAAGGAGAAAGAAAATAACTAAAAGAGACTGTTCCTTAGGATTAGGGGAAGGAAATGAATTGTCCTATCACCTTTGCTTCTTTTCTCCCACCTCCCACTATTCCCTGTATCCCTGACAGGTACCAGTGAGGTCCCATGGACTGATACAAACAGGTTCCCAGTCTCTGGGTGGCTGCAGGACTCAGGCAGCCCTTCTGTGCTTACCCTGAGCTTGGCTTCTTTGGCTTTTCTTGCTTGTCAGTGCCAAAAGCAAAGAACAAACAGATGAGCAAATGATTGGGGGATGTTGGGATCCCACATTCCTGCTGACGAGCATCACTGAGCCTTGGAGCGAACTCAGCATCTCCTGTGCTTTGCAGGGAACACCTTGGGCTGCCTTTTGCTCCGTGTCTGTTGGAGAGAAGCTGGTGGGATGTGCTGAGACAGGAACTGGGATATGTGGGGAATGGGAGACTCCAGGGCCTGCCTTTTGCAGCCCTCAGGAGGAGATGGTATGGTGCCACTTAGAGCAAAGCCCTGGTGCTGTTTTGCTGCACAGACAGAGGAGGAAAGCTGTGCCCCTTCCTTTTGCCTCCACTCCTGTGCTGCTCTCCTGCAGTTATTTTCATTTTAGCTGCATGCCAAGTTTAAGGCTTCAAGGATTTCTCTGCACTGACCTTTAAATCCCTTCACTGGTCAATATGATGCTTCACCATTCAATATAATATCCTTCTGTCTGGTTTGCTGGCCCCAGACTTATTATTTTATGTTTCTGTACATTAAACTGCATTTTCCATTCACTGGCCCAGTGGATTGAAATCCCTTGTTCCTCGTTACTTGTTCCCTCTCCAATTTTGTGCCCTCCACAAATTTTGATAGTTTGTGGGGGAATTTTCATTCAAGTCATTTGCAGGTATTATAAATGAGGGAAATCCCTCGGTGTTCTCATTTGTTGAGCCTTTACAACACAGGATTACCTTTTCAAAGGAGGACGTAGGGGTTTAGCAGCAGGACTAGTGGATATTAATAGATAACTCTTACTGCAGATCCTCTGGAAGGTGCTGCTGCTGTCACAGCAGCTTTCTTACCTTTCCACTGATGAAAGTTGTAAGTCAGGTTCATGTTATGCTAAGATTGCTCTGGAGTGTAAGGTCTGTGAAAAATGAAGAAAGGAAAAAGGGAATAGCAGCTGATTGCAGTGGGAACTATCATTGGAAACAGGAATTTGAGGCACCTGAAGTAGTGCTCTGAGGAGAAAAGGAACCTGGATGTGAAATATGGCCAAGACTCGAAAGGAAACTTTTTCCCTCTATTGATGCATTTTTGTGACCCTGGGATGTGCATTACCCTTGCTTTCAGCCCTGCTACCTGCCCGTGGTATCCTGGCAGGTATTTCCTGATGTTGTAGTTGAAAAAAAAGGACTTCTGAACCCCAAAAGCTGCCAAACTGGAGCACTGAGCCTGGTGCCCTGAGCCCAGCCCAGTGCCACTGTGGGACAACCTGCCAGTCCTGCCACCAGCCTGCAGTGGCAGCTTCCAGCCCTGATTCCTTGTGGATATTTGCAGCCATCTCTGAACCACAGAAGGAAACAAAAACGACTCCTCCTCAGCCGTGCAGGTTTTATTATTAAGTATGTGTTTTGGTTTGAAGCCAAAGTTTGCTGGGCTGTTTTATCACTGTTTATTCCTGAATTTCACAGCCTTTATCAGTTATCCCCATCAGACCTATGAGCACTTCCAGGGCTGAGTCACACAAATAGGACTTCTATCTGCAGTCACATCTATAATCAGGCAAGAAAACCCTCTCACCTTGCTTCTATTTGGAGTTCCAACTCAGGCTCTTACTAAAAAAAGGACTTCACAAAGGAATTTCAATAATTATCCTCTGCCCTCCATCCCCCCAAATGTTGTTTGCAGGGTACAGGTACCTGTGGGTACTTGAAAAGAGTGCTCAGAGCTGCCTTCTCTTTAATGCAAGACTTTTAGGAAAGTGAACTTTAACTTTTAAACTCCCTATGAAAAACAGATCCATGTTAAGTTTGATACCATTTGCCTCAGGATGATCTCAGCTCTTAAAATATGATGGTTTTAGTTGGATTAAGAGCCTATATTGTTGCTGAAGAGAAAGAAGGGTGCCTCTTTAATTGCAGCCCAAATCTACCTAACAATTGCCACATGTTGAGCAAGATTTAAGAGTTATTAAATATGAAAGCCACTATTGCTCCTCCACCACGAGCAGCCTTTGTTTTTTAAACCTGGAAAGCACTAAGTGAAAGGGGGAGGAAGATGTAAAAAACAAACCAAAAATGTAACCCTGCTGAAAACCTGAAATCCAAAGGGGTGTGTTTGCTTTCTGTGGAGGCTGGTGTTACTGCAATGCATTTCCCTGCACTGATACAAACTCCTGGTGGGTCTGGTGATCTTGTTGCAGGGAAAACTCAGCACTAATTCCTGACAGTCATTGTTTTGCTGCCATCTGTTATTGGAGGTTATTGACAAGTAATGGTGGGTAACTTGACCAGAGTTGTGCTCAGCAAAGTCTCCTCTGACCCTGGTGGGGTTGGTGATGAGCTCAGCTCAGGTCCAGGCAGAAGGGCTCCAGTGCAGCTCTGCAGCCTGGCACAGCCCAGTGAAGACACCCAGGACCCCCACCCATGAAATTCCTTAAATCTCTCCTGCTCTTTGGCCTCTCAGTGGAAAAAAATCCCCAGAGTTGTTGCTAACTGCATGAATCCTCTTGTCCTCCTTGGGGCCATGAGTCCTTGATGTCCTGGGGATGGCAGCAGTTGGATAAAGGAACTTGGGACAGTGTTTGCCACATTATTGTTGTATTTGCTCCATTCCCTTCATGTCCATCCTGCCTAACATGTCCTGACTGCCCTTTGTGTCCCCAGAGCAAGCCCTCTGTCTGGCTCAGCAACAAAACCCTGTTAGATTAGCTCACCCAATGCCTTCACTTTGGACAGCTTGGCTTTGTAAAGCTGAGCCTAGCCCTAAATGCAGGTACCAAGCTCAGGGCAGGCAGAAGGCAGCAGGCAGGGCAGGCTCTGCACCCCCTCAGCTGCCAGGGAGGTGCTCTAAGCAAGAGGATGCTCCAGTTCCTCACTGTGCCCAAGAGCTTCTGCAGGAATGTGGCTGTTTTTGGGGAGTTCCCTACTCACTTTGCATCCCTCTGTGCTGCCAGCTGCTCTTGGCAGTTTGGGACACTGGTCCTGGTGATGCCTGGGCTGGCTGGATGCCAGAGCCCTGCCAGTGGTCTGGGAGGATCTCCAGTGTGGAGCACTCTCTCCTTCCTCAGTTGTGCTCAGAACAGCCCAGGTCCTTCAACCAACTTCTACCCATTGCTCCTCAGGGTGAATTTCCCATGGAATCTGCCACATTCTTTTATCTTTTCACATTGGGGATAAACCTTCCTGAAATGGGACAGAAGATCTGCTGGGCTGTGGTGCCTCTCTGGGAATAACTTGCATGACTTGAGCTATCAAATTCAGTCCAAAGTAAGAAGCCAGCATATCTACTCAACTCAGAGACCACAGCACACAGCTGTGGTGGAGGGTAGAGCAGTCCTAAAATAGGTCAAGGCAGTAAGGGGTGTTTGCACAAATCATCTGTTAGAACTTGTAGAAAGTTAATGTTGGGTCAGAAGGAGAGTTACAGCTACTGTCTCTTAAAAAAAGAGAAAAAGAAAAAGCTAAACCATGCTTTTCAGAGGTCAATGATTAAATTTCTTCTTGGATGTTAGCCCTCTACTCCCTTTTCACTATGCCTGATAGTATTTCAGAGAGATCTTTGGCCTCCAGCAGCAGGATTTTGAAGTTATGGTAATGTAGCATTCATACAATGCATTATTCATTTTTCTAGGTCTCCATTCAGCAGTCCTGGCAGTTAAGTGGGATGGTGTAGTTTAGGGCAGGGACCACTGCAGATCTTTGCAGCCTGGCAGGAGAACTCAGCTAAGCCTCTCAGGTTACAGAGGAAAAGCAATTTTCATTTTCCCTCCTGCTCAGCAAAGCAAACCCCAGCTCCTAATTCCCAACCAAGCAATCACAATAGCTGGATTTTTTGTGTCTGATCTCAGACATACCCCTGTAAATCTGGAGGTGCTTACAGAGCTGGGAACCCAGTTCCCTCCTTGGCAAGGTGCAGGAAAGGGGAAAGCAAGTGGCTTTATACCACGTTTTTAAGCTTCTTTTCTGTATTTGTTCCTCCTTGGACTGGCTCAGCATTGCCCCTGAAATACCTGCTGGGGGATGTTCCTGCAGTGCCTTCTCCAGCCCCTTTCCCACCTTGAAAACCTTTTCCACAGCCTAAAACCTCCCAACAAATTACAATTGGTGCTTACAAGGCCAAATTAAAGCCCTTTGTTCTTACAGTAGGTGGAAGTGTTGTTTAGAGTGTGGGATTGTAGTCAGGATCCCGGGTTTTGCCTTTGTCCAGTCCTTGGATTGCACCTTCCCAGACCAATGGTCATGATCTTGGATTTTCTTTGACCAACTTTCAGAACAAAGCCAAACCTTTGTCCTTTTATCCATCTCCATGGCAGAGCTAGAAAGTTGGAGGAGATATTTCTTGACTAATTGCCTTTGGGGAATAAACAGCTTTCCTGAACTTTCACCCTTTGGCCCCACCCTTTCCCCCAGCAATAAAACAGATCTTCAGCTGTTGCCCTAAAAATCGAATAGACACGATATTGGCATTGCTTCTTCTTATTTTTTCTTCTTCTTCACTTTATTTTTTAACTTTTAAACTTTATTATAAAATTCCGACTTCCAGTTGACCCTTGAATAACTGGTTTTGTTACTTGAGCAAGGGTTATTTGAGGTCTAAATGAGCCCAATGACATCTGTTTAATTTTAGATGCTTGGAAAATATTCTAAAATTAATGAAATCCAAATGTAGGCCAAACTAATAGAACAATTTTATTTATTAAAAAGACGGGTAAAAATAATTCTAAACATTTCAAGAAAACGAAAGAGGTGAACGGGATTTCTCACTGTTTAAATTGTACTTATTATATTACATTTCAGTGAAATGCCCTTGTGACCTTCCACAGTTTGCTCGATTTCCTCATCAGTCTCCTTCCAGCTAATTTGCTTTGACATAAACAAAAAGAAAGGGACTCCAGAATGAAATGCAGTCATCCAATATTTGGGGGCTCGGTGCTGATTATAGCCAGATACAAATAGGAATGGATGGAACTTGCTAAAAGCAGGACCATGTTATTAATTCTTCATGAATATTTGGATGGTCATGGGAAATGTATGGAGTGACACAAATCTCAAATGTGTCACAAAATGCAGCCCAAGTGCTCATTCCTCTGAAAAACGTGTAGTGGAAATGTGTGATTTGCCATTTTCCTCTTTTAGCAAGTTTTATTCCACCTCTTTGGGCTGCAGAAGTGTTGGGTGGCCTAAGTGAGCAATCACAACTCACAGGTGAGGAAAGGTGATTTATCCATTTTAGGCACTTGATTTGCTACATGTATTCTTTTGAAAGCAAGGCTTAGCCAGAGGAATTACACAGAGCATCCAGGAGAGAATTTCCACAAATATTTGTGATATTCTCAGTGCAACTGGTTCTGGGATTCTACTTAACTATCACCAAAAAAAATACAAATGACAGTTTGTGGGGAATATGGGCCCACACATCTAATCTCTGTATTTTTATAGGAAATAAAAGGGTTTTTCAGTGTTATGGCCCAGGTGTGACATCTGAGCAGTGCAGGGTACCTGAGTGCAGTGAACTTTTGAAGTTGCTTTATTTTTCTGAGACCCCACGTGGACTCCTGTGTAATTTCTGAAGTTGAATTTACATTCTCTTTCTGCAATACAGAAATGTGAAGAGCTAGCACTAGGCCTAGCATCTGGAAGCCTCTTAAAAATTATGGGTTGCAGATCTGCTCAGAGAGGGGATTAGTCTAAGGAGCACCTTTTGTTTCCACCCACCTTTTTTCTGACCAAAGAAAAATAAAATTATTAATAAACATGTAGAGCCATTTGTGCTGATAACAAACCTTGCTTGGAGGTAATTTCATGCATGGATCTTGCTGTTCTTCTAGTCTATGGATTAATCTTACATCCTTCCAGTTTAAAAAAAGTCAATGAAGAATTAATATTGTAAATATCTTCTAACATATCACCAGTTCTCATATTTGAGGTCTCTCATCCTGGAGAGCTTTTTGTGGTTGACCTTCACAGTATCTTTTTGCACTGACTTGATTCCTTTGACAGACAAAGACATTGATATTAGAGGTTGTTTTTTGACTCTGACAACTTACAACTGTTGTTGGAGGTTACCTTGCTTTTGAGGTAAAGGTTACCCTCAAATGGTAACTACTTCCAATCACCAAAGCAAAAAGCAGTTTAACCTGTCCCCAAATTCTCTGACTTCAGTTGTCAGTTAGTTTGGTACTTTCTGTGGATATTTGAAAAGGAGACCCCACCTTGCATAGCAACTGTTGGCAATTTTTCATGAAATTCCAGGATTTCTGTAGGGTTGGGCAGAACCCACTCTGGTGCCTCTCAGGTTCTTGGGAATCACTGATTGACAGTAAATTAGGCCAAAGTTGACAAATACATGAAAGATTGGTGGAATCAGAGCAACCAGCATCACTCTGGAAGCTGGTTTTATTTGCTATACTTACATCTGCTAACAATGTAAAACTATTTAGCCCCAGTTTATTGGACATTTCTCTGTAGTACAGGTGCTGAGCTGCAGATAACTGGGTTATGTGGCTCAGTGCTTAACCTTATCATTCAGTCATTTTTAGCTCAGTTGACAGAAGGATCACTGGTGTAGCTGTAATTGGAGTTTACAATGTTTGCAAGTATTAGGTGACTTGTAGCTTAATGCCATAACTATAGGGACAATAAATTACATGGTCATTACAGGGCTTTAGCTATTCATATAGTATTAAGCATAAGAAGGACAGTAACATTTCTCTAATAACACATAAAATGTATATTCCAATTAAAACCATAATAGGATAGACTTGGCATTATATTACAGCCTCTCATGAATTTCAGTGCTTAGAAATTATTACCGTTAAAATCATGGTTTCAAAGACTTGTGCACAGGGATAATAAATTCTCCCAAGCAGGTTTAGAGAGAAGCATTGAACCCTCATGGAGAAAGACTGTGCTTTAAAGCTGGGAGAATTCAGCCAGTGAGCAAAGGTTTTTTGGATTTCTTGCTTTCCTTTTCATGCTCCACATTTGGCTGGCTCCCCAGACCAAGTGAGGCTTAATTAAAAGCAATTGAGCAAACAAAAAGTAGTCAAAAATTATATTTAGAAGCTCTTACCTTCCTCTAGAAGAAGTTCTGCCCCTATATGTTATATGTGTGTTTTGGTGTGTTTTTGGGAGACTTATTTGAAGGGATGTTGAAACAACTTAATTTTTAAATCCCATCTGTTTTCTCTCCTTGGTATGTGGAATTTTTCTTTTACAAAAGGCAGCTTAAACAGGGTAGTGAGAGGTGGACTTTGTCTAAGGAAGGATGTAATGCAATATATTCTCCAGTGTTCAAATACAGTGCTTAGCTCCCTTTTCTCTCCCCACTGATGCCCTCAAGGACAATGTGAAGCTGCTCATTCAGACATCAGAGGGTATTTTCATTTATGTTTGAGTCCTGTGACACTCAAGCATCTGTCTCACTGCAAAGAAACAAGTATGTGCTCATATGACCTTCCAGGAGAAGGCTGCTGGTCAGAAAGGGACCCCCTTTCTTTATCTGAGATTAAACCTCCTTGTTTGTTCACCAGTCACTTCATCCTTGTAAAGCTGTGAGAGATATGGAGCTGTTTGGAAGACAAACTGAACTGTGCTTCCTTGGTCACTTCTTCACCCCTCTCTCCCTGCCCATCCTGCAATAACCTCCTTAAATCTTGGTCATTAAAATGGTTATAAATGTGCTTTGGGAGATTATGGGTTTGCATCACAGTTACACAAAGATTATTTGAAGTGTAGTTAACGTGGACTAGGAGTTATCTCCCAAAGCTGTTTCACAACAAGCAGAACTACTAAAGACCTCGTTCTGGATTGTTGGGAGGTTGGAAAGGAAAGTTAAATGAGTCCATAGTGGGGGAGGGAATTAAACATCTTTTAGAAAATAAGAATATTTCTGGAAACAGAGAGAAGACTTAAGAGATAAGCTGACTGTTTTTCCTCGGGAATCTTCAGCACCAGACAGAAAACAACAACAAATAAGCAAGGCTGAAGGCACTACTAAGATGAAGTGAGGGGTTGGCAACTGCTCTTTCCCCCAGAGTTGTAGCAGACCACAAAAGTAGACGTTGAAAAGGACAAAGCTGTGTCAGCAATAGTCTCTCTGCAGTTCCTTCCCTATTGCCACTGTATTCCCATCCTTTTTCTCCAGGGTGAGTTCTGTTTCTCACAATAAACCACGAGGTGGGTTTGTTGCACCTTTCCCTCATCCACAATATCCCGTGGGAACCTCCAACAGCAAAACCACCCCTGGGAGCTGGGGATTCCACCTCAGCTGCTGGTCCTTGGCCTGCACCACACAGCATCCTGCTCCTGAGCTCTGGTGTGCAGGGGGAAGAGGGATTTGCTCTCTCTTATTCCTTGAACTCATGGGATTCATGTCCCAGCAGGGCTGGCTTTGGTGACCAACTTACTGATGTATTTCCTTTCTCTGAGAACGGAGAAACACGGGGCAACTGTGCCCTAAAACTCTGTAAGCACCAGGCTGTGCTGTCAAAAATATCCTTCTTCCACTGCTGAGGACTTGGATCATGGAATCACAGTGTCACAGAATACCCTGAGCTGGGAGGGACCCACAAGGATACTGAGTCCAGCTCCTGGTCCTTTGGGACACCCCAAAACCCCCACCATGTTCCTGGCAGCCTTGTCCAAACATTCCTTGAGCTCTGGCAGCCCTGGTGCTGTGCCCTTTCCCTGGTCAGTGCCCAATCTGGGGGAAGAATCCAACATAAACCTGCCCTGCCCCAGCTCGTGAGGAATGTGGACTGATAGCAAGGAGCTGTGAGTCCCATCCCTGTGGCACACACCTCCAGGAGGGACCCCACCTTGCACTTTGGGACTTGAAGTGCCACCTGCCCTGCTCTGCTGTACAGATTTTCCTGGTATTTAACAAAAATAAGCAAAGAACAGTCTCCAGTGCCCAGGCCAAAGATCTTCTAGTTGCTGTAGGAAACATACACAAGCATCTTCCAATGGAAACAGTGTCATGTCTTCTTGCATGTCCAGGAATTTTTCATTCTGTCATAACAGCATAGTCTCTCCACTCTTCTTCATAAGCCCTTCATCCCTCTTTGCTAATGGTTTACAATATAGAACAATTTAACTGTATGTATTGATGTAAATCATGTCACCTTCTCAGTGAATTATATAAAATAATTCATGCTGAAGAACTTATGGAAGGATTTTTAAGGCTGCAATTCATCTTCTCTTTTCCATTACCCTGGGCAAGAATAAAAACCAGATACAAATTTGGCTCTTTTCTGCAGAAAGAAAAAATGTAGTTATTTAATACCTGAAAGTAGCAGTTTCTCTGTGTTCATAAATTGGACTGTGCAAGCTCTGAGGAAGGTTAGTCCAGTGGAGGCTCTGACACCAGTGGAACTACAGACAGCATAATTTATATTGTTCCTAAAGTCCCAACTTATCAATAATACTAAAATTATTACATATAAACTCAGCTTATTGATCTTTTAACGTCTTACCCACTCAATTTTTGTATCAAGTCTAATCTCTTGATTCCTCTACACTTGAAATTTGCTGTTGGATGATTTGATGGGGAGCTGCCCCTTGTCCCACCCATCTCTGGTGAGGGTTGTAGAAGCTGGGGAGTCCTGCCCTATGTTCACTCCCTACTCACTGGATGCTCAGGGTTTGGACTGATACCATGGACTGGCAACCACTTCCCAAGTGGCCACCACGAATAACCAGGAATGACCCTGCAGATTCCCCAGGCTGGGAAGAAAAAAAAAATTTATAATTTTTACATCCCTGTAGTTATTTGGAAAGCTTCCAGACTTCTTTTACAGGAGTCAGGTTTTATTTGACTTGTATTTTCCCATCTCTGGTTGCCAGCACTGGCCCACAGGGTGGCTGATTTGCACCTCAGATCTGATATTGAAATGCAGGCACTTAAGCAAGAATTGGGGATTTAAATGGTCCAATTTAGGTCTATGAAATAAGACTTTCATACATTTTTTTTCTCAACCTCACCACCCAAAAGTGAGATTCAGATACCCATTTAGGTGGCCACATCTGAGAAACTGGCACTCAAACCATATACAAGCTCATTAAGTATGCAATTATGGTCACCTAATTGTGGTGTTGCACACAGGGGCAATTGCTTGGATTTCCTGTGGGGAAAAATGATCATGAGTTTGCTGTGGAACAGGAAAACATTCCAACTGTGTGCAGCTGGACTTGCAGGCACAAAATGCACAGAAAATCCTGGATGTGGGGCATCTGTGTGAAACCCAGAAAAGGAGAGCCCCAGAAACTCAGGTATTAGGAGTTAACATTATAATAGCACGACTTTTGAAATCCCTCCTTGTACTGTCACTTTAAATGTTTTATTGATTAAGGCCTAGATTACTTAACCTAAAGCCCTATATTTATATTTAGCCAAGGTAAGTTATGAGTCACAAGTAATCCTTTTGATCCAGAGGTTGCCATGGGTCACCAGAGAAATGAGTTGAGTTATAATATCCTAGCAAACTAGCTGTGTGTACGGAAGAATAAATTAAATAAACTCCCCTCTAGAAAGTCTGGGGGATTCCATACTCTGTTTCTGTTTAACCAGAAAATGTTGTGTTTGTTTTCTTTTCTCCCCCCCCATCTAAAACTGAAATATATTTGTGATGACAGATGCAAGTACAGTCACTGGTGTTTGTATCCGGCTGAATTGTATTTCCACTAAGGGTGTCTGAAGTGTTTAAAAACACATGTGAAAAAATTTTGACTCAGGTGACTTTTCTGTGTTGAACTCCAAGCCAAAGGGGCATCACTCAGGTGTGTTTGCATGTGTCAGATCAGGTCTGGTGTTTACTACAACAACCAAACTAAGTGATCTTTATAATCTTCAGGACCTGTAAAATACAGTCCTGGGTCTAAATATTCCCCTGTGGGTGCAGCCCAAGTGCAGCCACAATGCAGTAAGTTATTGCAGTTCTCAGGCTGAGCCTGCAGACATAATGAGAACAGGAAATATTGTTTTTTCTTGTTTTTTGTAGTCTTGGACCCTGTTAGACAAGGTGGTGAGCACCCACATCTCCCCTCCAAATGCTGCAGGCTTGGTTTTGCATTAAGATCTCTGCCTGACCCTGCTGGGTGATGTGACTGCACACCCAGCCCTGTGCACCCAGCTGGACCATGAACACACAGTGTGAGCACTGAGCTCTGCATCCTCTGGGGAAGGACAGAGTTACTCCAGAGCCTGCACAAAACTGTACTTGCAAGTTCTCTCTGTGGACACACAGGAAATCTTGTCTAACACTGGGCTGCTGGCAGACCTTGAGCTTTAGAGCAGACACAGCCCAAGTCATAGGTCTGAATTCACTTTGAACTGAAATTGCTATCATAAAGTAGCAGAGCCTTTTGCTTTGTTTGCTTTCTTTGGTGTGGTTTATTTTTAAAATGTATGCATATTTCCAAGAAGCATCTTGAAAATTTATTTTTATCGTGGAAATGGAATGTTTCTTGGCTTTCTGTGAGTCTCTTGGTGTAGGCTTACATCCTAGATCAAGTCAGTGTCAGCAGTTGCATACCAAAAACCATGGAGAGATTGAAACAGATGTGACTTCCCATCCAAAGCAGGTAGACCTTGTCCATGTGAAGCTGGATGAACAGAGACCCAAGAGACTTTTCCTGACATAAACCTATTGAGGTTTACTGGGCTTGCTCAAAATAAGAGATACCCCACAGTCACCAGAAAATAGATGATGAGTCCCAGATGTTCAATGCTCATGGACTACTAAGGAAAGCAAATAGAGGGAACAACTTTTAAGGACCTAAACAAAAAAATGTCTGGTCTGTTTTAGGTTCCTACCTTGCCAAGTGGGTGAGTGTCTGGCCACATCCAAAGAAGTGTGGCAGCCCTGGGGTTGTAAAATCATTGCACTAAAAACTCCCTGTGAGCTGGGACTGTAGATCCTGTGCAACTGTGGCACTGGCTGTGCAATTACTTCAGCCCCCAAGTCTTTTAACAAGTGCTCCAATTCCATAGCAGAAAAAACAGGTTGATGGAAGAATCTTCATCCCAATAACTGGGGGAGACTGGGAAGAGTGCTGTTTTCAGGGCTTTGAACTACATAGTTGTCAAAACTTCCATTTTTTATTAAGCTGCTCCTCCATGAGTAGCAATATGTGGTTGTATATAATTTACTGGGCTTAGTTGTACTTAATCTATAAGGATAACTCAGTGAAAGACTTGACCTTAAGAGATCTCCTGTTTCACAAGTGGCCTGTTTCTGGAACAAGAGGATAAGAAGCAAAGGAGCATTTTACTACCCCAGTTCAACAAATGGTTCCATATTACCTCCTGCTTACCTACTTGAGTGAAGACTCCATCCCAAAGCTGAATTCCTCCACTGCAATGTTCAGTTTTACAGGTTAATAGTTTGTCATTTGCTTGAACACACAGGAACTCGTTGGCAATTCATCATTCTGCCTTAGTTCCTTTTGTTGAATAGGCAGGTCCCTGTAAAGTTGACCTTTGCACAGGTTTAATGTTTCCCCTTCACACCTTCAAGGCTGAGGAGTTTGAGTGACATCAATAATTAATTTGTGAACAAATACAGCACACCTTTTCCTATGGTTCCTCTCCAAGGTGTGAGTCTTTGTGCATCACAAAGGTGTGTTATGAACAGGGGAGTCCAAACGACACCGGTGGGGATCAAAGTCTAAGATTCAGCTCATCTCAGTGCAGTTGTCAGTGCTGTGTCTCACCTCTGCTGGGCTGTCCTGTCCTTCTGGGTGCCACAGACTGGACAGAAATGTAGGTGAGGTGCAAACCAACCAAATGAAAAAAGAAACTCAGCACTGACAGTTGATGGGAATTAAGCAGTCCCATAAAGTGATGGAGAAAAGGGAAATGGTTCATTAAAACAGAATATTTATCTCTCCTGGTACGGCTGACCCTTGCTCATCTCTAATTTATTGATCTGAACTGGTCACCAGTATTGGCACAAACAGCTTTATACTCCTGGTGACAGAAAAGGTTATTGTGAGAGTAAATGATGCAAACTTGGGAAAAAAACCCCTTTGCTGAGTCTGCCTTGTCAACTTTGCTGTGTATCATCAGCATGTGCTGGCAGCTAAGAAAAAACCAGTTGAAAAATGGTTTCTCATTAATGTGCACAGGTAATGTCTCATATTTTGCTGGCTAGATATTTGTTATTATATCTTCTGTTCTTATCAAGGACATTCAAACTTGACAGCCAGGCTACTGCTGGCTACTGTTATTTGTATTATTCCTTATTTCTCTATAGAAAGCATCTTTGAAATATCCACTTCAGCTTGAATCCTAAACTGTGCTGGCCATGACTCGACCTTGCAGGAGACTGATGTGGGGAGAAGGAGGAATCTGGACAACAGGTGCTCTGTCAGAATGCTTTGCCTTTGAGGGCAGCATAACTTACAGTGCAATTTGTAGTGCACCATAAATCAGGGCTGCCTCAAACTCCACAGAATTCCTGTGGTGCAGAGTGTGCAGTTCATGGGACACGGTGGGGGCTCAGGGCTGCTGCTGCAACAGATGTTGGTGAAGAAATGAGGTGACAAGTGACATGGCCTTGGTGGCTGCAGTCTCCAAAAAGAAGTGATGGACAAGGGTAGTTTTTTGGTAGTGGCGACTGCTCAGCAGAAAACAGGCAAAGGGAAGATTTAGGGAAGGTCTTTCAGTTATAGAAGGGGGTCCACGGATGCTTTGGAGCAGCATGTTCAGAGTTCTATCTGCATCTTGAGAAAATGGTACCAATCTGAATGGAAATAGAGGAAATCTGAGGTGAATGAGGTCTGTCCTTCTCCATGAAAGGTGGAGGAGGATTGTTTTTGAGCAGATGGCAATGTGGCCTTTCTGCCATGTATAGAAAAGGAACATTAGTGTTTTTACATTTGCAGGAGTGTTTCCAAACCTGCAACTTTACAGGTTCTGGGAGATGCTCAGGGAATCCTGCTGCAGGTGTCTATTTATTTCAATCTCCATGTGCAGAAAGCAAGACAAGGTTTCCAGGTGGAGAGACCCTGGGTTGTACAGTCTGTGGGAGGAACTACAGCCAGGTCTGGTGAGGAGATCTGGGAATTATGTTGTTATGAGGTTCCATGTACCTAAATCTGGATTGTAGCAGCTGTGGCTGCTTAGCAGTGGTGAAGGAAAGACATCTGCTCTTAAATGATGCTTTAAATGTCCATTTTCTCAATGAATCTGAGTTTGTAGGTGTTCAGCTCCTGGGAAATCCTTTACCTTCATTCTAAGGATGAGCTGGAGTATGTCCTGTCCTTACATCTAACTCTGCAAGAAGCCAGAGTGTCCTGGCCATTTATCCCAGATCCCAGAGTAAGGAATTCAACTATCTCCATTATCTTGAGTATGACAATGCAGCTGTGCCACAAACACCTGCAAACAAGGGGGCAGAAAATCCCCCTGAATTTTATTGTCATGGTGTTTTGACCTCATTCCAGGGTAACTCCTGCATGTGCTGTAATGTCCAGACACCAAAAGAGCAGCAAAGATTGATATTTCATGGCCATTGTAGGACAAATTCAAACATGTGGACACAGGGTGGAGGTAGGACATGGTTCTCATCCAGTCATACTGCTCAGTAATATTCTTGTCTCAAAACTCTGAAAAAATGGGAGTCACCTGGCACTGGAACAGATGTCACTGTTCTTCAATCAAACTTCACTTCTAATCATCTTTTTTTGTGTATTTGAGACAGACTGTAACAAAAAAAAACAGGAGAGAGAAAAAAGTCTGGGGGAAATGTAAATCTGCACTGCACATACATGAAGAGGCACCACAGTGGAAAGTGCTGCTGAGCTTTGAGAAGCTGGCAGGCTTGGAAGCTTGTAGGCAGGGCTGCAGTCAGCTTCCCCTTTTACTGGGACTTGGAAAATTCATTAGTCCTGAAAATTGCCAGATCTGCTCCAAAGGGAAGGGAGAAGGGTCATGTAAAGTTTGGAGAAAATTCAATCCACCTTTTTTTTTTTTTTTTTTTTTGTAATTTGCAGATTGTGAAAAAATAACCTGAGCTTCCAATTGTAAAATTTTGTTGAACATTAATGTTGGATGGGGCGGATCCAGCCAGGAGATACAGTGATGAAGTGTTGGACCTGGGCAGTTTCCACTGGCAGAGATGTTCTGGAACCCAGGCTGGGTTTTAAAACTCCCTTCAGGAGCAAAGCTGGCCACTGGTGCTCATTTTGTTCTGCTGCTTCATCAACACTAATCCATACAGGCAGCAGCACCCCAGTCATTTATAGTTGACTTATATTCAAAAGTTGGTTCATTAAAACACCAGAAAGATGCAGAAGGCAACCTGGAAGATGCCTCAGATGTGCAGAGTGTGTATCCAAAGGGTGAGGGCACAAGTAAGAGCACGGAGCAGGTTGATAATGAGTTCTGAAAGCCAGGATTTGTTGGCCACTGATTAACAAAATAGAAAACCGAGGTAGAGTGTAATTAGGAGGATTAGTGTGAGCTCATAACTCCTCCCCAGCTTCTGAGAGAGTGGTTTGTTCAACTGACCTTTTGTTGGGCTGGGCTGGAAAGATATAAATTAGCTCATAATGCACGAATATTTTCATTTAATAAAACTGCCCCCAAATTTGTTTGGAGTTCCCAGGCTTCTCGGGAGAAAAAGAAAGGGAGCTATTATGTTCTACAAAAACAATGACATTTTACCCTCTGTATTTACTCTTCCAGTAGAAAATCTGCAGTCAGCCAAGGTCCCTGTCACAGCAACACTTGGCACTCCCACCCTGCATTCCACATGCCCTTAAAAACACCCAAATACATTTGGAAAAGCACTTTACTTCATCCACCAGTCAGTGCTTCACCTTCCCTGCAGTAAAAAAAAAATTACCCCAAAGTCTTACTGGCAGATAAACCTTTCAACTCAGAATATTCTGTGATTATGTGAAGGCAGAAATAGATGGAGAGGAGCAGAAAACCATCCAAAGATGCTCATATGAAACCCAGGAGCTGCTGGAGCTGCATTTTGGGGGTTGCCACAAGTGCACTGGAAGCAGACAGGTAGGGCAGGGCTGCTCAGCACCCAGTAGCTGGTGAAGCTGCTGCTTCCAAGCTGACCATTATAGGAGGGCAGGGCCTGGCCAAGAACTCTGGAAGCTCAACCAGGACTCATAAATGTTCATTTGAAAGCACCAGGGGCATCTCTTGTGCGATGCTGCCCGGATAACACACGTTGCACTGTCCCCTCCAGCAATGGCACGAGGAGGGGCAAGGGAAGGCAGCTCCAAGGCTGGGGGACATGGAGCAGTGTGAAGCACTTTGAGACAAGGCACACACAGAGGTTTTGGGGGCAGAAATCAGCTCCTCACTCTGTTCATATCCCTCGTTTAAACCCTGTGTGTTGTTTCAGAGACACAGGAGAGGGGACAGTCCGGAGTGTCCGTCACTCCCCAGGGCGTTTTGCAGAACCTGAGGGAGGGATGGGCACAACCTGAGGGAAAGTGCAGAAAAGGAGGGGGACATTCTATACTCAAACGGGAAAAGGGGGGTCCCTGGGCCAATCCCAGGATGGTTTGCGTTGGAAGGAACCTTAAGGATAATCTCATTCCAACCCCTGCGCAGGGACACCTCCCACTATCCCAGGTTGCTCCAACCAGGCCTTGGACAATTCCAGGGATGGAGCAGCCACAGCTTCTCTGGGCACCCTGTGCCAGGGCCTCCCCACCCTCCCAGGGAAGAATTCCTTCCCAATATCCCATTTATCCCTGCCCCTGGCAGTGGGAAGCCATTCCCCTTTGGATGTGGTGCTGTGTTTGGGGAGCAGGGTTGGACACAGGCCCTGACATGGACATCAGGGCTCTGGGGCACTGAAGAAATGTGGAGAAATTGAGTCTTTGAAAAAAACACTTAAATAGCCACTTTCCTTTGAAACCCCCCCACGTGGTTTGCCTGAGTACCAAGCAACTTAATTGTTGGAAGCATTTAAGTAATATTAAACTCTGCTTTTTTTTCTTCGTGTTCAAAGGGAAGGAGCCTGTATCGGTGCGATTCATTTTTTAAAGCCTTTTAAAAATTCTCTTTGGCAACACCTCTTTGAAGTCTAATCCAATCTGCAATATATGTCTTCCAAGTTAATCCCAATTTTTTCAGGACAACCAGCAATGTTACATAAAGACTTTCCGAAGAACAACAGGAGCACAAAGCACAGTATGGTGAAATCTCCTGATAAGGGGGACAATTCTGCTATTTACAATGTAAAACCCCAGTAACTCTGCCAGTGGGATGACCATGCAGGACCAACCCTCCTGGAAACCAATTTATTTCTCAGTTTTACTGGGTTTATTCTGTGTTTCCCACTCAAACTGAGATTTAGGTTTGAAATGTTAATTTTTAATAAGGCAGCAGTTTCATTTTAGAAACTTCCAGGAACTGGTTCTGGTTTGTGTTCATTGCAGAGCTTTATAGCTTTCTCAGGATCTCTAGACCTTCCACATGCATTTTCTAAGTACCTTCCTTCACAATCTGTGCTGTATTATGTGTGATCCCTAAGGAGTGAAATTAGGGACTCCTTCGGATACAAAAGAAAGCACTGGGTTAAAAAAAGGAGTGGAAAGACCCTTAAATGGAAGAGAAGGTCTACAAATTGCTCTACCCTTAAGTATCACAAATAAAAATCTGTTAAAGGTTGGCAGACAAAGCCCCCTGGCTTGAAGTCAAAGAAAGAAAAAACCAAACCTGGAGCTAAGAGGTAAACTTTTAAACACAGTGTAAGTTTTTAATAGAGCAGCTTCCCAAGGGACATGGTACAGTCTCCATCACTTGAACTCTGGTCTCTGGTCCATTGGGATTTTCCTTCAGCTAACCCTCCAAAGGCCCAGTTCTCTGTCCCACAGGATTAAATCTGCCCACCTTCCCCAGCTCCTCAGCTGCCAACCACTCTTTTTGCTCAGACTAACAAATGACTAATATAATTACACACCACAGAGAAGGTTTTCTCAGCCCATGTTGGGTTGACATTGACTGCATCTACAAGGGCTTTTATGCCCTGAAGCTTCTCCATTGTTCTCCAAGAATATTTGGCCTAATGAAGAAGCATCTGCTTTTCTCACAGACTCTGTTTCTCCAAGTAATTTCTTTGGAAAAATCCATTCAGTGGCTCAGTCGTATGTTGCAGAGGTTGGTGAAGGAACATTTGACTTGAGGGAAGAGAAGGGCAGCCCTTATTATTTGTGTGATCCCCAGGGCCTTAAAATGGGCAACACTTCACTCTGTGTCAGCACCAATCTGCCAGACTGAGTCAGGAAAGGCTTTATAGCAAGATTTCCCCTAAAACATCCTTAAACACTGAATTGTTACAGCTCCTTTGCCACCAGAAAAACACCTGGGCAAAAGCAGTGTCTGCTCTGAGCTGATTGTTGAGCTTTATATTCCTGGATGGTGAATGCAGGGATATATTCCACCCTGAGCCAGCTTTTCTGAGCTGCAACTGCCTTCCAGGACTTTCCTTATGTGGCACAAATGTTCTGCATTATAACCCATTTTTCACTGCCAGGGCTGTAAGGAGATAGTGCAGCCCTACTTATTGTTGTCTCTTTTATTTTGAATTTCCCCCAGTGATCTGTGTTGGTGTTCACAGTCTGCTGATGGCTCATTTGTACCATGAATTCTATTGATATGTCTGGTAATGTGACCCAGCAGATTTACTGCACAACTGGCAACATTAGAGAGCCCTGAGCCAAAAAGCAGAATAGAGTGGGTAGATTGGTATTGCAGACACAATATACTTCTGCAACATCATTCTGGGGGTTCATTTGGATGCTGTTAAGTACATTTGGCTCTGGATCATAAATGTGTTTCCATCTGCATTTATTTACCTTGCAGGGTGTACATGCTGTCTGTGTGTTCACACACATGTGCTCCTATATCTGAGTTTATGCACATTTATATGTATATATCTGCCACTGGAATATTTTCAGTTCAAAAACATGTCATTCCATCTGTTCCCTTTTATTGATTTAAAAGACACAGCTAAAGAAAACATTTAATTGTCCTTTATTCTCTTTCCTGAAGATGTGCTGTGTGTCTGCAAGAGGAAACATAACAAAAATGACTGTTTATACCACAGAGACATGAATGTCTTTGCAAATAGACTTTGCAAATAGAAAACTGTGATGTGTGGAGCTGATAAAATCTTGGGCAAGGGTTTTCTGCAAAAAAAGGGATGAAAACCAAATTTCCATTAAGAGCCACTTGCTGGCAGGAACTAATGCATAAAATTTTCACTTTTTAACAGATATATTTTGGTGCCCAGGTTTTTCTTTTCCCAGTGAAAAGATAAAGTTTTTAGCAAGAAGAAAGTGCTGTCCATGAATTTCTTTTCGTCGGAATAATAATTTTCCGCAGAAGAAACACAGATTTTTTTTTTTTAAATAAGGTCTAGCTGTGTGGTTTTCTGGCTTCAGACAGTAATTTCAGAACTGGCTTAAACTAATATCTGGCTGCATGAGCAAATCTAAGTTAGATTTAGGTTGTATGTTGAACACTCATGTCCCAGATTTTTGCCTTGTGGTCTGTGTGACTTCACAACGTTTCAGGTCCCTTTGTCAGACTGATGAACAGCCCATTAGATCCTGTTTCCATTTTCAGAGTGGGCTGAACCCTTTTTCTGGTCAAAAAACTGCTCATTTTACTCATGATAAAGAGAGGACTCATCCCAATAACTAGTGATGGAAGTTCGTGTAGCCACAGTGGGGCAGGACATAACCCCCCTTACTCCAAAGGTTGTACAACAACAGGGCAAGTTCTGATATGATTTTAGGCTGAGAAATCCCACATTTCTGTCCTGGACTTGATTTTACCAAGTTCATACCACAAGGTGCAAAACCCAGCAGCTGTTGGTTCTTTCAGGCAACCAGTGGCTGCTACAGCTCTGAAGAGATTAAATCCATTTAAGGGGGACAAATTGAAGTAAAAAAAAGCATTAAAATGTCCACATCCCCTGTGGAAAATATCTGTGCCAGTGTCATTCTCTCCTCTAAACTCCCGTGGAGGCTTTCCCAAAATCAAAATACCTACAATTATGGGTTTCTTTCTTCCTGGCTGCAGGAGACTTGGCCTTGAGCAAAAAGCAGTGGAAGAGTTTCGGCAAAAATAATTGCTCTGCCTTTACCAGAGTTCTATTTCCAAGAACAAAGTCCCAGAAGAAAAGGGAAAGCGACTTATTCTTTTAATTTTAAACTGAAAACTGAGATTCTACTTCCCACTTCTAGGTCTCCTCTGCCAAGAAAATAAGTTAGAAAGGCCAGTGGCTTTGCAGACCTACAAAATTCACCCTGAGCTGTTCTGAAAATAAACAGCACCCAAACTAGATAGTTTTGCTGAAATACAACCCTGGAGCAATAAAACAAATGACTAACACTTTGTATTGGTCTACGCAGCACAGTACATGAAACATATATGTAAGCAAGTCAAGATGGATGAGTCATCTTGAGTTAATAAAGCTTACAAATAGTTCCTAAATATTTGAGAAGTCACATGCCAGGAGCCTTCATCACTTGTTTTGTTAGACTCCTGCTTTGCCAAGTCAAAACAGTCAGAAATCATAAAAAATAATCCACACAATCTGTCTGAAAATGCAGTTTTCTTGCATTATTTTTCTTGGTTTCCAGCAGCGAGTCCTTCATTCTTCCATCAAAATTTTGCAAGAGAGAGCACGACTTCCTCTTCATAAGGTAAGCAAATGGTTTGCATTTATCAAGTTCCCAGAGTCTAAATGGAGATGGAGAGTCAGCAGAGCTCACATGTTTATGTGTCTGGACTGGAAATGAGCCACGGGAAGTTGCAGTTGAAAGGCTGCCCTGTCTCGGGGTTCAAGGGACACAATGGCTTCAATGGCTTTAACATTGCTGAACATCTCAAGTTCTGTTTGCCTTAAATATGAGTTATAAGTGCTCAGAATCTCTGTAAGCAGGGCTGGAAACCAGAAGACTCCTTTATTCATGAAACCTGCTGCTAGTTGGTGTCGGTTCACAACCTTGTTTTCCTATTAAAGAAGTAATAATTGCCCTCACCCCTGCACCCAACCAACCCAAATCCCATCCAGCCTAGAGCTACTCCTACATCTGGGTTTCTCTGGACACGTTTTCCCTCTTCTCCTGGAAATTTTGCCTGAGTTCAACTTGTAGGTTTTATTTTTTTTAATCTAGGAGGGGATCTCCAGATGTTTGGCAATGCAGCTGGGTTATTGTGCCAGTTAAGATGCAACCCTGAAATGTCAGCTCTGCCCATTGTCCATGAGTAGATTAAAGCAATCACAGATGCAGTGAGACAAGTGCTTTAGGGACACTGCACAAGTGACAAACATGACGTGTCCAAGTCACAGTGGGGTTACTGTACCCAACCCCACAAGGTCTGAGCCTTCCCAGAAACATCAGGCTCATTAAATACACCAAAAAGTGAAAAACCCCCATTGATTTCTGGAAAGAAATATTCCAAGATAACCCAGCAGTGCATGAAAAGTCCACACAGGTGACAGGAAAAACTCGTTACTAGGAACAAAAGCAGGGAACACAAACAGACAGGTGGAAGGATTGAAGTTTCAGTACCAATTTCCCTCTGACCTGTGCAGGCTGAACTTGTTACTCACTAAGTAGAGATGTAATAACAGTAAAAAAAAAGGCAGCTCTTCCCTTGCAATGGTGCTCCATAAATCAGAGTTCAGGTGTGGCCCTTTGGCAACAGAGACAAAAAAGTGATTGAATGTCAGTGGAACAAAACAAGTGATGGAAAGGGCTAAATGTTACACACTGGGTTGCTGGGGAATTAAATTAGCTTAATTACCACAGAAGGATGAAATTTCTCTTGTTACCTGACAGTTGTGGTTCATTTTCCATGGAAGGGCTTAGTGCAGCTTTAGCTCTGCTGGACACGGTGCCTGGGAGGAGCTGGGGCTCTGCTGAGCCAGAGGTCTGCACTTATAAACAGGAAGAAATATCATTTGGCTTTGACTGTAAAATTTGTGTCCATCAGAATCCATCATTTTTCTCTCTAACACTGAGGAGAAACCACAACATTACTGGAAAATTACAGGACTTGCTCCAGTTTTACTCCAGCTCAGCCTTTGTGCCTTGGAGCAGCAGGTTACTGAACTCCAGATGTAACTATGGAAGTCAAATTCCTAATGGACTGACCAGCTTTCCCATGAATGTCCCTAATAATAATAGATTAATCACCTTTAATCAGGGAGATTTTAGTTTTTTCCATTTTCTCTACCATCTGCAGGTGAAGGTGGCTCAGACTCCACAGACAACCTCATCCACACAAAGAATTTAATGAATCCATATGATTATGGAGAACCTTGTCTGAGCAGTGTCCAGGGCACTACTTGAACCCTGGTGAGAAATAATACCTAACAAACCTTATTCACAGAGGGAAAACCATATTTCCCATTCTATCTCCGTGTTACTGGGGTGTCACTGTGCTCAACATCTTCTGCCAGTTGCTTTGGGTCTTAAAGGAGGCCACTAATTGTGAATTAAAATTAATTCCCCATGTCTTATTCTTCGTGGTGCACACAGAGAGAAAGGGCACCAGGTCCAACAGCCTGTAACTAGAAGAGAATGTATTGAACAAGTGAGTTTTTTTTCAAGTTTCAGGGAGCAGCACATCAGAGTGACATTTTCCTGTGGGACCATGGGGTCACCATGACTGTTCTGATCTCTCCACCTCTTCAAAGGCTGTTTTCAAGCACAATTTTTTTAAGCAGCCAATGATTTCTATAAACAGAATGCTCAATTATTTACATTTTGGTGAGCTTTAGGTTTTTATTGAGGGGTTGCTGGCTTCCTTGGGGGAGATGGCCAATGGTACAGAAATCTCTGCTAGTCACACCTACACAAAGCCCAGTTGTATTGGAGGAAATTGTGTCTGATATATTTGTGGATAACGCATGGGTTCAATGTAATTTTTGGTGAAATAATGCAAATTACAAGTACATATTAAAAATCACTGTTGCCTTAACTTGTGATTTCTTTTAAGTGAACTTCCTTTTTTCCTGAGCCCATTGCTGGTGCCTGAGTCCTTGTTACCTTCCCAAATCCTCTCCTCAGGCCCTTTAAAATTCATGGTTCTCTATCAGTGGCTAAATGTTATGTTATATTCCTTTAAATGTAAAATTTCATAGATAGAAAGACAAAAAATAATGGAAAACATAGTTCAACACTGTTGTCTCTGCCAGTGAAAGTGGTGCTTTAAACAATTGTGTATATGAAACAAAAACAATACAAAGCTCTTTTACAACCTATTAAAATGACTGAGTTTTAATTTTAATTAACACAGATCTTGTGGAGGAGAGGAAATGAGCACCATTAAAAAAACACTGTTCTGCAAATACTTGTGGTGGTAATGTTGGTTAATTTTTCACAAAGTTTCCAATAATAATGATAATAATAAATAAAATA
>WEIV01025736.1:192390-269158 GCA_013390005.1 Calyptomena viridis
AATAAAATAATAATATATATATAATAATATAATGTAATTACATTATAATTATTATTATTTAAGGGTACTTGTTTATCACTGCATATTCCAAAAATGTCTACAAGATTTCATTAACAAAACCCTCCTATGAATAGGGATTTTAGCAATAAGCAGAGAACAAAAGGGCAGATTTTGCAGTAGAGCTGACTGGGATCAGCTGGAACATGCACGGGACACTTTGGACTAGAAAGTCACTCTGTTGCATTATTTCTGTTTGTCTTCAGGAAAATTTATATCTCCCAAGAACATGGTGCTGCTTGTGAGAGGAAGGGAAAAAAGCTCTAATGTTTTGGCCTCTTGGAGATAACAAAAAAGAAATGTGTTCTTCCTGACTCCAGTCCCTGTTTTGCAGCAGTTGGGGACATCAGCTCTGACATTTTCAGTTCTTTTTAAAAAGTTTATGTGGAGAATACGCAGACAGTTATTAAGTCATTTGTCTGTTGCAACAGAGGATTAGGAAGGGTTTGATCTTCACTCAGGGAAGGACATTGTCTTTACTCATAAAAGCTTGGAACTTTCAGGGGTTCCCAACCTGGGCTTGGATCTCACTCCCACCCCTCCACTATGAAATCCTGGGAGAGCTTTTCCCTGGGGATTTCCATCCATCATCCAGTCAAGAGGGCAGAGGGTTCTCTCCTTCTTTTCCCCCAATTCCATAGTTTTTAATTCCCTCACGTGGTTCCCAAGCTCCAGGGACCCCCTGGGATCCAGCAAGGCCTGGTTTCTCCCAGGACAGACTCTTTTTTCCCAGATGATCCCTAGATCCTGGATCTCCCTTTGGAGTGACCTGGATCCCCTCCTCTTCCCACCCCAACATGGAAAGGAAATACAGGGTCACACGTGGTGGGGTAAAAAAAACCAGGTCCCTCTCTTGGGAATTCCTTCTGGGAATTTTTCAGGAATACCACAAAGCTGGACAATATAACCCCGCAGCAAAACAAACCCAACACAGCGATTTATAAATTGATTTTGGAATTATTTCCTGCTTGTTGGCTGCTTTCAAGGAAATCACTCAGTAATACATATCAATGACAACAACATCACTCTATTATATTTTAAACTACTGGTATTCAGTGGCCAAACTATGGAGGGTAAGATTTATACAATTAGCTATTTATTAGTGTTGAAATTAGAATGAATAGGACTCTTTTTCTCTTACTGGAATACTTAAATAAAATAGAATTTTCTCTTTTTGGTAATATCTGCCTTGGTGTCTCCTTCACTTCATAAACAGGGACACATCAAAGATTTTACACCACTGTAAAAGACTCTCAAATATAATTCAGTGCTCTTATATGTCTGTTTTCCTACAATTTTCAGAATATGGAACTTATTTTCTTTTCTGAGTATCTCGAAGGACTTAACACCCCTTCCTTTTTAGCAATCTTCTTTACATTTGCTGAGCACTATGGTCCTCCTAATAAAACAAAATATTCAGACTCCCATTTTACAAGCTTTTAAAAGAACACCAGACTCCAGTGACTTGGTAAAACCTCTTTTTTTTAACCAAAGCTTAAAAAAAAAAGAGGAGATAACTTGGGAATGTGTGGCATTCTTATTTGCCTCAAAAGCCTTTGATTTGACAGTATTTGCAACCACATTTTGTACTCAATGGTTCAAGACAAGCAGTAACTGGGTTTGCTTATCTGGGGCTGTGCAGCTCCTTGGTGGGAATAACTCTCTTTACAGAAAACCTAAGATGTTTCCTTAGCAAAATGTTCCTTTTTTCCTATTTAATTGCACACAGAAATCTAAGGAACTCTGGCAATTTTTCTATAAAGGTGGAGGGAATGGTAAATTTTTAATTCAATTTTAAAATCTTTATCGTGGGAAAGATGTTTAATTGGGCCTGAAGGGAGAATGTTTTGTCATTATGACAATATTAATCACAATATCAGAGTTTCAGGTTTTTAGTTCACATTCATTTAAGTGTTTTCTTCTTATAGCTTTGCAAGTCTTTAAGGTGATCTCAGAGAATTCTGAATCAGGTTCTAAACCCCTTCAAATTAACTGAAAATTCAATATCAAACAAAAAGAGACACAGCAGAAGGCTAACCAAAAAATTCTCCAAAATCTAGTGACTAATGACACTGAAAGTACATTTCCCACTTTCAAAAATCCGTTTAACAAATTTCTAAAATCTTCCCATTATTTTGTTCCTGGAGATTTCTACAAAGGAAAACAAACAATTTCAAACCATGGGAGTTGGTGGTGGTTTTCACACAGTGATTTCCTACATTTCTTAAGTCAGTAGAAATTAAAAAAAAATACTATTAGCTGATTACATTTATCTTCTTTATTCTGCACATAGAAACCCCCTATGATCAAATAATTTGTTATTTTTTTAACAAAAAATAGAAAGAGGTTTTGAGCTAAGGGAATGTTTTTTTTCCTCTGCATCAGCAGAAATAACAGACAGAGAAACAGCTTAAATATCAGTGGTGGATCATAAGAGCCAGCTCATGTTATTCTGTGCAGCTGAACTATATGATAGCAGCTTGTTAGGCTGGAGGTTTTTATTGAAATGCCTATTGAGCAAAACATAATTCATGCTGCTGCTCACCCTTAAAACAGGAAATAATATACCCATTTAACTTAATCACAATTTATATTACATGTGCATATTTCTAAACAAGTGCTGTAGATGGAGAGTTTGGTAGCAATAATATTTATGAATTACACTTTTAGTTAGCAAAGGAAAATGTGTGACCTCTTACATTTTGTTTGACATTTGAATTTGGTGTCCTGTATATGTGACAGGGCTGATGGATGCTTATTAACACAGTGTATAAACAGGAAATGCTTCTAAGCTGACCATTTATTAGTGCAGTATGTGTTCAAACTGAAATTTGAATTTTAGCTGCAGTTTCTTTCTCTGAGCTGAAGTATAAGGTGGGTTTCTTGTTTTGTTTTTTTTTCTTGCCTGTTTTCCTCTCCAGAATGGACAGATTTAACAGCATAAATTTTATATCTAAGTCTTCCTTGTGGAGCTTGAATAAATACAGGAACACAAAGACTTTTCTGTGAAGTGTAAAAAAATCGAGACATTGGAAATGAGTCCAGTGGAAGGATTTTGTGGTGAATATTCCTGGGTTAATAAATACGTACACCCACATAATAAATATATACATATTTACACAATACACACATAATAAATATATACACCCACACTGCCTTTTGCATCCTGACAGTGGCCTGAGCCATTTCCCCCTTTATTAGAAATGCAGGGAAGAAGCAGCACTGCCTTCCCCCGAAATCTGACAGCTGATCCACTTTGGGTCTGTCCTTTGCAGGGCTGGAGACATCACCATTTTTCATTCACACTTAATTGCTCTTTTTAAAAAACCCACCCTTAAATTCCTGCCAAATAACTCAACAGCTTTGTCAGTGAAAGTTTCAACACTTCATCTTTCCAAAGCAGAAGTGAAAAACTCCACCTATTTAGAAGTTTTCTTCCAGCAGAGAACAAGAATATAGATTTTCTAAAAAGAAGCCATTCCCCTCCAATTTTCCTGATGATTTACTGGGGGAAATATAGAGTAATACTGAGATTTCTGTATCACTTTTAAAACCAGCCCTCAGGAGAGAGAACACGAATCTATTTTTCCTAAGCACAGGCTTAATATTCCAAAGCATTTGGATAAAAATTATTTGTTTAGCAAAAAGAACTATGATGACATGGTAAAGTATCTCAAAGGGAAGATTTTATTTTAAATATCTCTGTCCAAAGAGTTGTACAGTGCAGGTCAAGGAAATTATTCTGTACGTAAAAAGTCAGTAGAGAACTTCTATCTAGATATTAAAAGCAGCAGGTATGAGACCATCTCAAGCATTACTACTAACCTTAAATATCTTTACAAAATACACAGCTCTCCACATTGCAGCCCCAATCACAGGGAGGTTACCAACCTGGAAATTGGAACTGGCAGATCTTTAATCTAACATTCTGCTTTTCAGTGGAAAAAAGTAACGTCTTTATAGATGAGAGTCAAAGGTTAAATTTGGTTTGTATCAAATTACAAAAATATGCTTTTGGTGAGGTTAGATTCTCATGCTCAGAGCAATTCAAACTGTAATGAAAGCAAACATTGAAAGAGATAATCCCATTAAAGATGAACTATTCACTTTAACCTCAAATATTTGGTGACTAAAATAAAACCATCCTAGTAGGAGGATGAAGTTCAGCTCTTAAGGGAAACTAGAACTCAATGTTATACCTTAGACTGCACAAGGAGGAAAAAAAAAAGTTCTCCTGTTTCTAAAATAAAACCTTATTTTGGGGGAACAAATTAATTCATGTTCTCCTCTTGAGTTCTACACAAAACAGTGGTGACCTTTTTGGTGGGGGTGCTTGTACACTGCAGGGTAAATCCTGCTTTTCTCCAAATAACCAGTGGATCCCACGTGGAGCTGCTGGGCAGAGGGAAGTGAGGAGCAGGGGGATGGATGTGTGCAGTGACAAGTGGCCCAGTCACAGGTGACATCCCTCTCCTGCTCCTCCTCCCTCCTTCCCACACCAGCAGCCTTGGGATGCCTTCCCTTCTTGTCATGGATCTGCTTTCTCAGAGGGTTCTGATAAAACCCTCATGTTTAAGCTCAGAATAAAACCTCACACAACCATGGTTGTAGTGTCCCCACTCTGTCCCCACTCTGTCCCCACTCTGTCCCCTGTGCCACCACGGCCTGGCACAGAGAGGGAGCACAGTGGGACTGCTGACCTGGGGCTGGGCTCAGCTTTGGGGCTCCTGAGAGTTGACAATGATCCACTTTCCTGAACAGAAATATTTTTAAAGCCCCATTGCTAAAGAATTGAGCTCGTTCATATAATATGACAAAGCTTTTGACTTTCAAGAAATACCAACAAGAGTCTTTAATCCCTGACCTTCTGATACCCCATTGAAAACTCACCCCTAAATGCAACCACAGCCAGAGCCTTTCTCCATTCCCAGAGGCCTGGATGATGATTTAAAGAATTTAGGAAGAGTCTCGTATTCTTTCCTTTCACAACTTAAAATAGACTGAAGAGATTTTTTTTTTGAAGGTTAAAAAAAAAAAATATCGTAGACTGATATTTCTTTTTCATGCCAAGTTTCAGCTTGGAGAAAATTTTATGGCTGAGTTCTAATCCCCCCCAGCCCCTGGTTTATACCAGAAATGCTGACACAATGATAACTGTAGCGTTACAAATGCTGGCTCTATGATATTTATTGCTCCCTAGTGCCAGCTGGGGTTAATCCTTATTAAATGCATTCATTTTCTGGCCTGGTGGAGAACAGATCACTTGGTGATCAGGCACAGGATGGGGCCCTGGTAGTGTTAATGGAAGATATCACAGAAGACATAGTAAGTGAGGAGATTTTGGGGGCTACTGTAGGTGTTTTTTGAGGATTAAGTGGCCTTTTGGAGCTCAAATCCCAAGTGTCTGTGTCTAAGAAGTGTCTTTGCTGCAGTGGAACAGCACATGCTGAGAGTTTTGGGGTTTTTAGCTTCAAGGAAAAGCATGAAAAGAAACATGACATGATCCTGTGTCTGCACAACCAGCAGTGGAGCAGATCCCACTGCTCAGGAAGGATCAGTCTCCCAAGTGGGATATCCAGGTGGGAACTGGAGATCCAAAACCTCTTCTATATTGAACTGTCCTGTTTATCAGTGTTGAAAGAGTGGAGGAATTAAAATATCCCTGATGGAGTTTGGATGATCCTCCCAGAGACAGGGGGTGACTCTTGGGGATGGGCCTGTGCAGGGTTGCACTGGATGATCCTTGTGGGTCCCTTCCAACTCAGCATATCCTGGGATTCTCTGGCTCTGTGATCCCTGGTAAATATCTACCAGTTTATTCTTTTAACACCTACCAGAGAAATTGAAAACTACGATTTAATCGTATTCAAATTGTTTCACATCCCACCCTCACACACACACATATTTTAGCAACAGAAGAACTGAAAATCTCCCAGAAATTTCTCCATAAACCTCTGTGGGATAATGGGTAGATTTTCCCCAGAGATTTACACACCAGTGTGGTTCTTGCTGTGATAAACTGGAAAAACATGAAGATTTAGTTTAGAAAGTAGTAGGATACTTCTCCAGAATGAGCCTGAGCTCACCTGCCAAGCTCAGCCTTAGATGTCACCCTGCAGACCTAAAACAAGGGGGTTACTGGCTCTGAAAAAAAAAATCTCAGGCCCAAAGGAGTGAGCATGTGTGCAAAGTTCACCACGAGTTCAGTGAATGATCATTTTTCCCCCACAATAATAAATATTTCTATAATTTATAAATGCCTCGAAAGGCTGAGATATGTGGGGGATGCAGAATCAAAGGGGCTTGACAGGAGAGAGACAAAGGAATGAGCCAGAGAGTGAATTGGTTACTAAAATTCCTCATCTCTGATTTGTTTCTTTTAGAATTTGTCCCCAGAGAAAAGGCTGCACTTTCTAGAGAGGCTTAAAAAATCAAAAGAGATCCTCTGGGCTTGTGAACAGCCAAGAAGAATTTAAAAAACCTTCAATTTGAACACAGAGCCAAAGAGTAATACTCAAGATTTTCTCTGCTTCTATTTGATAATAATTTTTAAAATATGAGCAATGAGATGGAGAGAAAAGTCAGGCTTTTTATAAAAAGATTAAAATCCAAGATATGTTTTCTTCATTTCAAGGCAATGTTCTGCCTTATTACATGGAAGCTCTCTAGTAAAAGAGAACAAAGTAATTTTTATCAGAACTACTTAAAAGAAAAACAAGAAATGTTCAAGAGAACAGAAAACCATGTTTTCAGTATTAGGGAAAACACGAATGTTTTTATTAAAAAGTCATTTTGAAAGAAAAGGGGCTAATGCACTTTCCCTTGATATTCAGAGGAGCTGGAAATCAAAATAAAAATAGCTTTATTTTTGTTTAAAATTTCCACAGGGCAAAATACAATGTCATGACCTTGTCTAACAGATGGAAAATAGAAAAATATTCGTGTGAAGAAAACAGCCACTGGGACATTCAAGAAGGTGCCTTTAACAAGGAGGCAAAAAATACTTGTTTCCATTTACCCTCTGTCAGCTACAAAGGTTTTGTGTTATGGACTTCAGGGAAGCAGAACAGACCAAGCACAGAATTGCAACATCCTGAGCATCCCCAAAGCCTCTGGATTTTTAATGGGAGCTGGGAGGGATGAGAGCTGTGGAAGGACAGGCAGGGCCAGACATCACTTATTCAAAATGCTTTGGGCAAAGATGGGCACTGAGCAGCTGAGGAAACATCTGGCACAGAGAAATTATTCAAAGAAAATAAATGTTAATTAAAAGAACAATATTAAATCCCACTGAAATATTTCCAGGAGCTTTCATAGAATCAAGGGAAAAGACCTCCAAGATCATCAAGTCCAACCTTTCATGGCTTTCTCTGCAGGTGGAGGGGAAAATTCAGAGGTTCATTCCTTACTTGTAGGAATTCCTTACTGCTTATCCTCCCTCTAATTTGTTCTCTGCCTTCATTTTGAAGAAGAATTGAGCTCCTCAACTGGAAGAAGTGTTTTCTCACCCATCAGCCATTTGATACAGAGAGAGATTCTCAGAGGAATCAAACCCAGCCTTTTATTATCTGCCCCACCAGCATAGACTGGTCCAACAGAGCTTTGCTCATCTTTGAAGTTCTCAGCTGAAGTGAGCCAGGTCTTTTTACAAGGCTGCATGTGAAAATGTCAGAAGAATGAAACCATTTGCAGATGTTGGAGTGATAAAGATGGTACAGCATCTCACTTCTGTTTGCCCCTCATTTCCTTGGGAAGAGAAGAAAAGGGAAAAAGGGAGAAAGGGGAAAATAAAAGCGGTGGAAGAAAAGAGCAACTCTGACAAACAAAATTCTTTTGACAACTCAGTGCTGAAGGAGTAAGTGAGATTTCTGGCAAACCCACCAGGACTCTGAAGACAAGCTGGCTGCTGCACTATTTATTACTTTGCTTTCATGAAACCTCTGACATCAAGGACTTTGGTAGTGACTGATTTTTGTCAGAATAATGCTGCAGGAACTGGAAGTGACAGATGATTTTCTTGGACACGAAGCCTGTGCGTAATGGCATGAGAAAGAGAACATAAAAAAGTCTGCCCTGAAGCAGCTTAATGTGGCCCTGGAGAGCAGAGCTGTTATCACAGCTCAATGATGCAGTCACAGCAAGAGGAACTGCTGCAAAGAAATGGATCCTGACCTCAGACAGCTCAGCACGGGGAAGATTTCCTAGGAATTGTGCTCCCTCATGACAGCCTCGTGCAGGCAATGGTAGGAGCTGAGGAATGTGCCTCCAAAAATGAAATAGCAACTGGGTTTATTATGTCACATCCATCCCCTGCACTGCAGCACCAGAGCAAATGCAGCAACAATAAAATAAACACGTTGCTGGGGTTTGGGGCTGGTTTGCAGAGCAGCCACAGTGTCACACAAACCTGTGTGCAGACAACTCTTCAAATAGTGAAAAACATCTAATTACCACAGAGCATCTTGGATTATTTGAATATAGAAAAGTTGATGAAGAATTTAAGATACAGACAGAGTAGTGAAGGATGTTTTCAAAGTAAAGTATTGATAAAATATTAACCTGCCTTGCCTCAAGGTCTTTGAGATTGGAGGCTTGAGAAACATGCAGTTCAAACCATCTATTTATTAAAACAAGATTTTATTTTGACTTGCCTAAATATGGGCTGTGCTTTGAGATCTGGGCTTTATTCAATGTAAAAACCTGTCTGAATAAAAAAGAGACCACAATGCTTTATATTTACTTATTTTGGAAGTGTAGAAAATACCCCCCTGAATGACAAATACAACTCTAGCTGGAATTATTGTCCCAACGGGGCAGCGGAATGTGCTGTAAACCCTTTTGTCTTTTTTTTTGTTACGTAGAAAAGGAAAAACAAGTAACTACAAACTCTTGAAACATCCGTGAGTGCGAGGCCGTTAGTGGGAATTTATAATTCATCCAATCTCCCAGAATGTGACAGGATTTCCAAGCACTGCACTGGCAGACACTTAGAGATGCTGTAAATTAACCCACACGTGAACCTGCCGGCTCTGTCCTTTCTGTTCACTGCCTCATTTCAGCCCAATTGACAAGGCAGGATTTCTCCCTGGATCCTGCTACATTACATCCACATGTCAAGCAGAAGCTTCAAGTCAGCCCTGGGGAACATCTTTAAAAGACAGTCCTGCAATACCAATGAACTCCCCATGCATTGGCAGCCGGGTTCTTTAATGGGATCATTGATTTAAGGACGCACTGACCAAACCACTGTGGTTTTCATGTCAGGACAGAGCACGGGAATATCTTGGAGCTGCAGCTCCTCCTGCACATCCACGGGGAGGGCAGAGCTCAGCAGTCAGAGGGCACTGCCTTGTGTCAGAAGTGCTGGGGAGGGAGGGCAGGGAACAGGCTGCCCAGAGAAGCTGTGGCTGCCCCATCCCTGCAAGTGTTCATCCAGTTGGACAGGGCTTGGAGCAAGCTGGGATAGTGGGAGGTGTCCCTGCCTGTGGCAGGGGTGGAACGAGATGGTCTTTAAGGTCTCTTCCAACCCAAACCACCCTGTGACTCTGTGAGAAGGTCCCCAGGCAGTGGCTGCTGTGTCTGCACTGGCACATTCCCTGTGGGATGCAGGAATGCTGCTGCTGCAGGAATTCTGGCTGTCGGGTATCCACAGCTCCAAGTCACTGAGATTTTACTGCAACTCTCCTGAGGGTTGCTGATATCTCCTGGACAATATGACAACATTCTGGCCCCACTGCTTGGCCAAGAGCTGGGCACACAGACCACAGCCACCAGCTCTGCTCCCATGAACAGCCTGCAGGGTAGTCCAAGAAACTTCTTTCTTCCAAAGGCTCATGAATGTTCAGCTGAGTCTAGGAGAAACTTCCTTCCACTCCTCCAGAGCTGGGGACTCTGCATCTGCACATGTACCTCCCTAAATCCTGGCTGCCTGTTCAGGAATGTGGGTACCAGCCACCAGCTCAGAACACAGGCTAATAAAGCAGATGAAATGTTGCCTTGTGCTTCAGAAAGAACATCTTAACCCCAGGAGGACTCTGCTGGCTGCTTTTAAGCAAAACCTCTTGTTTGCTTTGTACAAGATGGGAGGATTCAGCTGAAGTTTAAACTGGGCTAAAGTGTGTCACTGACTTTTTTCTTTTTTATTGTATTTTTTCAGCCTGTGCTGGCTCCTAAATTTACGAACTATTTTTAAAGGACTCCTTACATAAGCACATTTAGGTGGTTTAAATTTGTTCTTAACAAGTGGAAAGATTTACTCAAACGGGCCTGATGTGATGACTTGGGAGGGATTATTCACCACTGATGCCAATATATTCCAGACAGCCTGAAGAATTAAGCACTCTGGGTGTCGAAGGCAAACTGAGTGTCACCTCAGACTTGTGCTGATGGAGCTCTTGGTGTTCAAGGGGCAAAAGTGTCAGGGATGCAGTGCAAACCAAGGGACTGCATGGAGGGTGAAGGCAGGTAAGACCTAACTTTGCACTTTTATGGGAGTTTTTTGGATGATGTGGTCAAGCTCTGCAAAGAAATGTGTCTGATAAAGCTGTGAGGCAAAGCCCAGCTCAGATAAATGATGTGCTGCACAACTGCATTCCTGCCAAGTGCTGCTGTCACTCACCAGGCAAATTGAGAGTATTTTATCCGAAAGTGAATTGGATTCCAGGGTTAGGAATTTTCCTCTGACCCTCTTACCCTGCTTGTGGTTTCACTTTTCTTTAAGGAAACAGATTTAAGCACTTATAAACAGAATTTGCTAACAGCTTTTAATGATGTCTCAGACAGGGAAGGAATCCCAAGGAACTGCAGATGCTTCCAAAGGATCAGTGCATGCAGGTAGCACTGGCAGGTTGGATCAGAGTCCTGGCAGGATGGCACAGCCTGTGAGGAATGTTTTACACTGACATCACTCAGGCATTGATGTGCTGGGAAATAATCAAAAGGAATGCCAGCAATGATTCCCCAGGATGAAATATTTACAAATAATTGTAGGATGGGTTTTTTTTAAAACAGGCAGACTCAGTTCCATCTGCTGTACCTGTGTAAGTCTGAGTGCTCTGCTGAAGGCAGAGGTGTCAACTTTTGTCATCCCCATGTTCTGCCTCTGATCAATTTTCCTGAGTGTTTTCCCAGATCACATTCCATTGACAGCTGGCAAAGAGCATGAAGCTCATTGTTCAGTAGTCCTGGCTTTTTTCCTCATGGCCACCTGTTAGAATGTAATATAGACTGGTAAATAACTATTTAAAGGTGAGCTTGACATATTATTTTTTCTGTAACAGCTACAAGGGTGTTATATTATTGTTAGTGGAATTAAAAAAGGCTCGTTTAATTACAAATGAAGAGACTCCTCCAATGGCAGAGCCTTGCAAATCCTTTTAGACCCAGTGTGGATATTAATTTATTTTATTTATGCTGGAAATAATTCTGTACATGCCCACGAGCTTGTGTAGGTTTCCTCTTTGGTCAAGTGGCACTGCAATTCCAGGATTTATCTCCTGTTAAATGAGTGGGTCATAACAGGAGGGAGAAATGTGAGCTGGAGCATTATTTGGAGTCATGGCCAAGGCCACTCCAGCTGCACCATGAACAAGCTCCATGACGAGGCTGGGGCATCAAACACGTCCAAAAAGTGCTGCTGGTGGCATTGCTTATTTTATTTTTTAAACTACAGAACTCAGCAAGTTCTGAAATGTGCCAGGCTGAGGTCCAGCTCTCTCTGGGATCTGTAGAAGGTGTTTGCTACGAAGGCTGTAGAAAGTTCCACTTGGCACATCCTCCTGGATGACATAGCCAGAGATCAAAGCTCAGATTCCAAATCTTGCTTAACATCTTGCCTTCCACAGCTATAAAAACTGAGAATAGTACGAGGTGCTAGAGGCCTTGAAAGAAGTTCTGTACACCAAAAACATGGATTTATTACTTTTTTTTAATAATTTTTGTTATTGTTGCTCTTGTTGGTGTGTTTGTGAGGAGTAATTCAAAGAGGACTGCACTGAGTAAGAGCTAAGTGCAAGATAAACACTGACATAATTTGGTTTATTTCTATTTTTATCTATCAAATAGTCACCTTTGAAACCAAGGCCTGCAAAATTTCAGCCAGGGAAACGGTGCCAATTCCAAGTCTGGAATATCACTTGTGCTACACATTTCCCCTTGTTCAAAGTTAGGGACTTGCTTGGGCTTCCCTACAGCTAAAAACACCAGCCAGGAAAGCTGGGATGCAGATGCCCATTGGATCACACACAATTTTCATCACTATACAGCACACAGGGATGTCAAGATCCTGATCTAGTTTGGAGGGCAGGTACAGGTGAGGTAATTTTGTGCTGAACTCCCATTCCCAGCATTCCCCATTGGCCATGCAGGTGGAAAACAGGCTGCCAGGGTTGGGATCTTTGTATTTCCATGTGTAAACACTCCCACTCTGGGAATTAAATGCTTCAGTGGGACCTGGGTTTGGCCATAATCCTTGGATCTTCCTCTCCTTCTCTTGTGAGCATTAAAAACCTTTATTACCTTTGCTTACCAGCTAAATTGCTTTGTTGTACATTGTTTCTTCATAAGAAGTTGTGTAGTTGGAAAATCTGATTCACAGTTGTCTGCTATGTAAAGCATCTCCAAAGGGAAGTCAGTTGTACTGCTATTTTCAAGTCCCTGGTGGTAAGAGACAACCAGCCCAATCTTCCCTCTGCCTTTAGGTATTCCTGCAACCTCTTCACTGCAGGAAAAGGAATTGTTTAGATCCATCTGAAGCAATTCCAGCAGGGAAAACCACACTCAGCCGAAAGACATGTTTTAGCCTTTTGGATATAGTTTCAACTTCCAAGATAACTGTTCCTTTGAGAGGCTCTAACTATAAATCCCAAAGTGCCCGCAAGGAGTTGGGAAGAAGCCAAAAATGCCAAGTCAGGGGGAAATAATTGTTTTCAAATGGTGACAAACCTGCAAGGTCGGCAGAGAACAGAGGGCTGTGCTGCTGGGTGGAGATAGTGCTGGAGCTCAGGGCTGGGAGCTCTGTACACTAAACAGAGCCCGAGGTCTCCACGGGGTGTTTGGCTGCTGCAAATGCAGGAGGGAACTGGTCTGCACTGGTCTAACTCACAGGGCAGGAATGATATTGGAAGAGAGTCTAATATAGTGGGTATAGGCTGGGTGTGCAGCACTGATGCTTTGGCTCATTCTGGTTCGGTTTCCCCGAGGTGAAAAAGTGACAGAGTTTGTATTTTTCAAATTATTGCAGTGAAAATAATTTGACAGCTTGGTCTGGAGGTTTTTGGGGTTTTTTTTTGGTGTCGTTATGAAACGTTGTTTGAAACTGTGCAAGGCAATGCAATAATTATCCAGTCAAGAATGTCTGAGGATGAATGATACTTGGAGTGGAAGTTGGGAGTTTGCCACTGGTATGAGTTCAGACCCTTCATGCCCTGGACACCTTCCTGTGCAGTGTGAGAGGGGTATCCAAGCTTCAGGAACAGCACTGCTTTGAAACTGCTGCTGCAAGTCATGAGGAATCAGCTTGAGGGAGCCTGGTGATTGCTTTCTAAGGATATCTACCTATAAAAAAGGATGCCTGGGGGTATAAATCAGCATAGCTCTGCTGGCTGCTGCGTAGCTGCATCCATCTCTCCAGCTGAGGATCTGGACAAAAGTGCTTCAGCACCACAGAGGACTGAAAACTACCAGAACACCTTTAAAGCTCATGTGCCAGCAGGCAAGAGAGGAATTCAGCAGTGTGGAGTGGACTTCTTTCATCTGGGGTAGTTAAAGCAGAAAAGTGAACTTTAGATTCTCACCATTTTACTGCATCTGTTAAAGCAGTATTGGCTTTCAGCAGTGAAAGGAGTATTCAGGCCAAGTGTCTCTGCAGAATTTCGGGCACTCCATGAAGGGATAAAATTTCAATTGCAGAAACAAGAGAAAGCAGCAGACACAAATGCACCACGTCTTACATTTAAGGAAAGCCAGGGAAGCAGGCAGGTTACACCGTGGGAATAGGCAGCAGCTGGTGCCTGACCCTGGTGTTATGACTAAGTCATCGAGGAGACCACAAAAAAATTAAGAAAATTAGTAAGTAAGGGCAGCTTGCCTTTAAGAAATCCAGGAGGGCTGGAGAGCAGAGAACAGCTCTGGGCTTGGGCTCCATGCTGGTCCCCTGTTCCCAGGCAGACCGAGTTGGCAGCAGCCTGGATCACTCTCTGGTGGCCCCTGGAGCCAGAGAGAGGAGGTGTATTGGCAGCCCAGGCAGGGAACAGCAGCCAGCAAGCCCTGCCAGAACTCAGGTTGTTCCACTGGTGGTGAGAGAAAGGCTAAGGCAGGGTCCCTGCACTGCAGCAGCACAGGGGCTGCAGAGGAGACATCCCAAAAGGACCAGGACATGGTTGGAATGCCCAGGCCAGGTGGCACTCACCTGTCCCTGGCACTCACCTGCCCGTGGCACTCACCTTTCCCTGGCACTCACCTTTCCATGGCACTTAACTTTCCCTGGCACTCACCTTTCCATGGCACTCACCTTTCCATGGCACTCACCTTTCCCTGGCACTCACCTGCCCATGGCTCTCACCTGCCCATGGCACTCACCTGTCTGATGGTCCTTCAGTGAGCAGTCCCAGGGTCCAGGTGGCTGGAATGTGGCACAGCCAGGCACTGTGACTCCCTCTCCCCCCTGGCCAGAACTCTTTGGGACACAGTGTGGAGGATTCCTGAAGACATCTGTGCATCACTCGCTGCCACACCGGGAAGAGGTTCTGCTTTCCCCACGCTCAGGGCTCACTGCACATGTCTTTTCTCTTCCCACTGCTGCTCTGGACAGGCCTCCCACTCATCCTCTCAGTTCATTAAAAGGGCCTCAGCCCCTCCTCCAGCATCTTCAAAGAGTGCTGGGAAAGTCAGCAGTGGTGACAGGCAGAACTGGAGTAACCACTGCACCCCTGTGCTTCCAGCCCCTGCAATTACCTTCTGTCGAGGTGGGAATGTCTCTCAGCTCCTCTGATTTCCATCAGCTGCAGAGCTGCATCTTTGGGATTATCCTCTCAGCATCTTTGTCTATCCCTTAATGTCACAGGCCTGTTAGTCCACTTATAGCTTGTCTTAATTCCAGCCTCATCCTCCTGCAAGGGTAACTCTCAAATAAAGCAAAGTGGGAGTTGCCATGTTAATGTGCTTTCCTTGAGCCCTCAGGGAAAGGTCCTGAACGTGATTTCTTCCGCTTGGATGCAAAGAGGAATTTCTGTTAGAGCCTCCATGAAATTACAGTCTTCTTTTTTTATGAAATGTAAAACAAAGTAAATATTACCTTAGAGCCTCTTATTCGTGTTGCAATAAAATGAGACACTTCCTTGGAAATAAGTTTTAAGACATGAGTCTTGTAATGTAGGGATTTATTGGAGTGGAGTTCACAGCTGACCTGAGGTCTGGAGGGTTTGGAAGCAACAGTGTGTGTGAACTTCCCCTTCTCCAGCACACGAGGTGCAGAACTGGCCAGTTATTGAGAGACTTCCCCACCCTTGGTAAGCTCGTGTGCTCATATATCTCTCATGGTACATAAAGAATGACATATTGCAGTGAATCTGCTAAGAATAGCTTGTAAAATACATCATTATATGAATCAGCCTCATTAGAAGTCTCCTTCACCCATGATTTAAACCAGACACGATACTTGCAGGAATGGAAACCACTTTTTTTTATTTTTTTTCTCTCTCCTGCTGGCATGTTGTGCTCAACCAAATGTTGAAACAGAAGAAAATAATTCTCTGAACTCAAGGCCAGAAGTAGAAAGTAAGTGCTGCATTACCCTGATGCCTCTCTGGCATAATTAAGGTCTTGGGTGTTTCCCTGGATATATGACTTTCCAGCTTCATTAATAAAATATTATGTTGCTCTTCTAAGCAGCACAAAGCTGCATTCCTTGCATACTCCCAATCCCCCTGACTCAGGACCCTGTAACACCTCACTTTCAGCATCCTTAACCATTCCAGCCCTTTCTCCCACAGCTGCTGCAGTTTATGAAGGGGATTATCCAACAGGGTGCCTGTGACAGCAGGAGACAAGGCTTGGGGACCCAGGAGGCCTCTCTCAGCCCTATTTTATGCAAGGACTGGGGCACCAGATGCTTTGGCTGCATGACATGTTCAAATTGCTTGTCTGCTGGTGTCACCACTTGCCAATTAACTCACTGAAGTTGGTGTTTGACCCCAGCCCAGAGTGCAGCACATGCAATCAGTGACACAGTGATGGCTGCAGCTCTGGGCTGGTGGCCATGTCACCCATGGGCACAAAGGGGTGGCTCTGTGCTCCAAGGCAGTGAAATCAGGTCTTTCACTCCTATTTGTAACTGCAGGTACAGCAATTTTTATTGTTTCTCTCTCCAGGATCTGAGAACGTTGTGTGTCTTGCTGTTATTTTAAACCATGCCAACACCCCCCTGCACACCACACTGGCTTATAAACCTCTGGCTGCACTCTTCTGAATCACACTGGTTTTTTAATTAACTGTTACAAGATCAATTACTCAGCTACCCTTGGTTGTTCTGGTCTCCTGTTGCTCCCAACCATGTACCCCAGTGTCTCTCCCTGCTTTGCTCTGTCACCAAGGAGCTTTGTTGGCTGCACACTGTGTTGTGTTTCTGTCTCCCACCCAACATTTTGGGCCAAGGACATCACCAGGAGGTTTGTCACAATCGAGGCATCATGACTTTGCAGACAAGCTGTGTTTCTCTTGAGCTTAGTTGTTTATTAGACTGACTTTTGCAGCAGTAGCAGAGCTGTAGTTTGGATGGGTTTTACTTGCAGGGGTGATAAGCAGCTTCTTCTCAGCTCCATAAAAAGGAGCTCCATAAAAGCATCTCTGACTGTAACCATGGGCTTTGAACACTGCCCTTCTCCTCTGGACCCAGCAGTGCCCTTGGTGGCTGCAGGTCACTCCAGCACATCCAGGAGCATCTCCAGGCTGGATTTCAGTGCCAGATGTGCTTGGAAGTAATGGGCCTGCTGGGATGGCCAGAGGCTGTGCTGAATAAGAGACATGGGCTGGGAGTCCTGCACTAGGGAAGGAGGACTTTGAGGCTCTCTGTGCTCTGGACATCTGCTATATTTTTTGTCAGTAGGAAATTCAAATAAATCCCTGATTTTCCTCCTGCCACACTTTGGCTGTTCCAGCTGCTGATCAATGGGTGGTGCAGAGGGTCCAGCACAGTCTAAAGGTGAAGAAGTGTTTGTAAAAAACAATGTGCAATTGCACCTCACTCAGGTGGTGGCGTTTCGGGGCACAGAACAAGCACATTTCCCCTTTATTTCTAGATTGGTCATGAACAAGCACATTTCCCCTTTATTTCTAGACATTTCATCCTTTCCCACACGTTTCCTATGTGTCATGATATGAAGGAATTCTTTTTGATAGCAATTCACATAATCTTCACGTCACTGCTGGTTTTGCCATGACAGAAGTGGGTTTACTTTTCTCTCACTTTGTTCACCAATAAACACTTTACAAACCCTGTTGTGTTTTAGCTGTGATTTTTGCCTTGGGACTGGGCATCCTTTGCAATACAAGCCTTGCCTCCTGCCCCTTGGATTTGACAGTGAGGATGTGATTCCCAAAGCTGGGATTTCACAGCTGTGGTCTGACTGGTTTCCTACCAACACCCAAAAGAAGTGAGCACAGAGCTCAATCCCCTCCTCAGACTTCTCAGCTGGAACAACTGTTGTGGTTTGAAGTTGTTTTGTGAACTTCTTTGGCTAATTGATAACATCTGCATCTCACCACCCTCCTGTTCCTCTCCTTTCAGATGGATGGGACAGATAATACTGTGGCAGATCTGTTTCTATATCACTGATATATCATTACACTTGTGGAAAATCGTGTGAGAACTGGGGGGTGTCTTCAAATAATGCCTCCTTTATAAAGGTTCCTTTCACACAGTCACAAGCCCAGAGACACTGATAGACCTCATGTTCATTTGGCATTGCTCTGGTGATCATGTTCAGAACTTGTGAGCACATTTCAGAACCTGTCATTTCACACTTTCTTCCCTTTGTTTTTCCCTACCACGTTTTTCTAAGTTTGAAATTTACATTTGGGCTTTAAAATATTGGAATTAGCTTTTATTTTTCATTTTTTGTATTACAATAGATGGACCAGGAGCTGGTATATGTGATATTTTAGTAAATAAAATCTTTGTATTCAGGATCAATCTTGAAGTCTGCTAATACACAGTGACACCATATATGTCCCAAGGAGACATTATGGTTGTAATGGAAATATCATATATCTCATATCCCAGGTCTGATATATCAGCTCAGCAATAAAAAGAAACAGGATATTTGCAACTATATTTTAGCAGGGATTTTGCTGTTACCATGAGAACATGGATTACTTAGAAATTTTGGTGAGAAAACTCTTTAATGGTTTCATCAATGTCTAACCCCAGGAGATTTCAGTTCTCTCACTGCTGTTGAAATAGTTATTAATGCAGTGAAAATCAGAAATGTGTGGGTGTGGGTCCTTGGTGCCTGCCTGTACCTCTCAGTCAGGTCTCAGGACAGGTCAGATGGTCTTTTCCCTCATATTTCAGGATTCCCAGGATCAGATTTGGGTTGTGCCTATGGACATTTGTGCACTATGACCTCTTCCCACCTCAACCCCTTCCCAGCTTTGTCTGGGGAGAGGTTCCCCCTTCCATCTTCTTCCTGTTGGGATGGAGGGTGATGCCAAGCCGGGTCTGGAGGTGCCCACAACCCTTGGGATGTGCAGGGAACTGATGGAAGCCAAGACTCAAAGCCTTGACATCGCTCAGCCATCCAGGAGAGCCTCGTGAATTCCCTTGTAAAGGAATTCCTTAGGATTCAGGAAGACTTGTGTGACATAATCCTTTGAAAACAGCATTTGAGGACAGGGCTACCCCCTTTCTCAAGTGCCCACCACAACCCTGCCATGAGCACTGTTGTTATTGCAGGTTTTTTTGTGCCCTTTCAGCACCACCAGCACCTACAAAAGAAGATAAAATCCCGAGGACAGATCTCATAACTTCACCTAAAGCAAACTCAACACATTTGGTCTCAATCTGAGGATGAATTGTGCAAGGCTGGAATAAAATAAATATTTTCATGGACTGAGAATGGCTCAGCACAAGGTTCAGTGCCAGGTCAGCAATGGGAGCTCTTTAACCACGTTTAATTATACACAGACCAGGTTCTCATCCCAGGAATTGTCAGAGTCCCACAGTGGTGCTGGAGTGCAAGTGACTGAATTTATTCACCTGCTGCTCGGTTTAAAGGTTGGATTTGGGCAGGGTTTGAGGAAAGCTGGGCAGTGGGTACAGCCTCAGTTTACAGAAATAAACATGTTGCTCCCAGAAAAAAATTAAAAGTAAATAGCAAATGAAGAATTTGGGTTGGAATTCCCTTCTGTGCCCTGCTCAGACTGGATTACTTGTACAACAAGGGGAACAAGCAGCCCAGTCCCAGGTGAGTAATTCTGAGCTCCTTAACAATTAGCAGTACAGGGAGGGCTCTTTTAATTGTTTTTTTCAAACAAACCTGAACCACCTGTTCTGCCATTTTAATGCAGGAACCAAAGGAAATGTGAGACACAGGTGCATTATAAAAGGGAAAGCAGAGGGGCTTGGGAAGGAAAGTTGCTTTTCTGCTGTGGTCTGAGGCAGTGTCTGGGTGTTTTGTGTCGCTGCACAACTGGGGTAGAAATAACCTGAAGAGCAGAAGAATTTGTGAAGGTTGGTAGTTTTCTGTTCCTTTGCAGTCATGTTGTTTATTGGTACATAATGGGTGAGCAAAAAAAAGTCATCTCCTGCCAGGTCCTTCAAAGCCCATTCCTAAAGAAAATATGTCTCCACCAGAACTCCTGGAAACCATGTATTTATTTTCTTGTTGCCTCTTTTTATTGTTGGGTGCTGCTACAAACTCGGGATGGCTCCCTTTTGATTTAGTGGGAATTGAATGTGAACTCTAGAAATAAAAGTCACTTCTTTAGGTGGTGATTCCTTAGATTAAGCTGATTTATTGAGTAATTTTCCTAACTTGAGAAGTTATTAATTTTTACCTAAGCATGTATTTAGTCATTGAATGTTCTCTCTTTTGTACGTGACACAAGCATTTTTCTCATTTCTAAACTCCTATCAGGCCACACAAAGAATTCAAAGGTTTGGCCAAGTTCATTAAGAGGACTAAGAACAGAGCTGGAAATGAGAGCAGGAGTTTTGGTTCCAGGTTTTGTACCTCTGACTGATTAATTCTCTGATGTGATTCAGCCTTCAGAAAGATCAGCCACAGCATTGGCCTGGAAAAAGCCAAGGCTTTGGGGGCACAATTGCAGACCTGGGGCAGCAACAAAACCATTGTGGGCTCATGACAGAAGTGGATGATGTTCTACACCTGGGCCTGGAGATCTGGTACCCACTGAAATTCAGAACTTACATCCCAAGTGATCTCAGACCTCTGGGAAGAACCTAATTCTCCTTGTTCCATGAAATATGTGTTTATTGAGGCACTTCAGAGGCTGCTCTAGAAAGAGCAGATTGCTCTCGTGGTTGAACTTGCTGCAAAACTCTTCATTTGTGATGTGTTTTCAGCAGAATTTTCTGAAGGAAAGATTGATTTTAGTATCTCTGGTTTTGTTCACTGGCTGTCAGTGAGGGGTTGATGTGTCCTGTCCTTGCAGAAGCTGGTTAAGTGAAAGTATTTCTTTGTCCATTGCCATTTATCCTTTAATTTTGGAGCAGCACTAATCTCTCTCCTTTCAGGCTGGGTCAGTCCCTTACAGACTCTGATAAGTTGCCCAGCACTGAAGGTTTTACAACCCTATGTATATTTTTGAATTTTTTTTGGGACACATATAGATCATGTTAAAAACCAGAAGCCCATTGTTCAATCAATCAAGTTAATCCTGGTGCTCCTTGATAACTATAGCTATCACATTTCAGAGTGATTTTATTGGATATTACTGGGATTACTTGTAGTAGCCACTCAGTCTAGACAGGGGTTTCTATTACAGTGAACACAGACAAAAGGGTAAGAAATATTAATGCCCAACATCCATTAACCATGCACAAACTGCATATCAGAGAGTGGATCCTGTTCACTTGCCTGTGGGTCTCCCTCCCTTTTGTTTATCTCTCAGGAGGGCATTGGCTTCTTAATTAAAAAGAAACAGGTTGTCTTAATAAATAGGTTAAAAAAAGAGCTGCTTAAAAAATTTACCACTTAGAGCTGGAGGAAGTTAAAGATCTTCTGATCAGCTGTCCCAGTGCTGGCAGGGCTGAGTGTTTTGCCCCCAAAGCTGTGGTCAGGATGACTTTCTCCTCCCACCTTTCTGTGGGATGGGAGCAGAGTCATGGTGGTCTTGCTTAGAAACTTGGATGTCCAAAATTCCTGTTGTGAGAAATATGGTGAAGTGGATCTCGAGAGTCACCAGGGCTGGATAAAATTATCCTGCCTGTGGCTTCTGAAACAAAGCCTTTCAGAATGACAAGCACTCCAGGAATGCTGCTCCTTGGATAAATGGGATGTGGCAGTGATGGTTTTCCCACCGTCCCTTGGAAGACAATTCTGCTAAATTAGGACAGTTGGCTGATTAAAATTAGACCCAGTTAACAAGGCAATGAGTGAGGTAATAAAGTTCAACTCTAAAGCATTTCCAAACCTCATTTTATGCTGTTCCACATGTTCATGGAATCACATCACATGGGCAAACACTGCTGCCTACAGTGCTTGTTGTGTCAGAGATTTTGGATGGGGCGTATTTCAAATTGTTGTCAAATTGTCCATCAAAACTGGAGCTCCACCAGGTCTTTCAAAGGCCTTTGGGAGTCAGGGAACTTAATCCACTGTTTGCACATGGCTTGATGTCCTGCACTGGTGCATCCAAAGACCTTGGTGTCCTTTAGTTCTTCACATCCTTTTGGCATCCAAGTTAACTGGTGCTCCCAACTGCTCTTGGGAAGGGTCTGTGGATGGTGTAGAAGCAGAAGAGCCCAAAACTGGTTTATGGGAGCAAGGGGAATAAAACCCAAACAATTCCCTGATTATATAAGAAGCTTGCAATTATTTCAAGATTGGCCTCATCACCCAAGGATTAAGTCAATTATAGACTATAGGGATACATAAATCAAGATTTCCCTGGAAGACATGAGCTTGGAGAACACACTCTGCATGTCAGTGCCTCTCAACCCCGTTTTGTGTCTGAGAGCTGATGTTTGTGTGCTTGGAGGTGTCACAGTGGGCACTGTGTCACCCTCTGTCACCCAGGGGCTGAGGCTGAGCCCTGCTCATCTCTAACCTTCCACAGCAAACTGGCCTGTGATGGAAATTTTGGCTGTTGGTTGGTGGATCCCAGTTGGTTTATATCCCTATTTTCTAAATGGAAGTGTTGCCATCATAAAGCTCCAGCTTTATCAAAGTATAAGTACCTAATTCTCTGAATTATTTTAATTAGCATTTATACTTTTGATACAGTTCTGGCTATTGCAATAAGTGACTTGCCTAAAAGCTGTGGAGCAGAGCAGTGTAGTTGGGTTGCCCCAAATTTTAGGCTCATCAATGAACATTTTTCCTCTGTGCCCATGTTCATCTTGGTCCAGTCTGCCCTGATACACTTTCCCCTCTTAAACTTTGATTTCATGGTAATAAACCAGGAGTTTCCAGGTTATTTCTCATTGCAGTGTCAGAAAGGAGAGGACAGCACAAATTTCTGCCCTCATTTCCAGGAAGATTATCTTCCAAGAATAATTATTGTTATATAACTTTAGGAACACAGTATCAAACTATACCTATAATTTGAGGCTGTTTCTAATAACCATTGTCTCTAGATTGTGGTTCCCTCTGGTTTAAGTGTTCTGAACTCTTTGGTCAAATAAATAACAGCCTAGAACAGTGTTTTTAGGAAAAGATGATGCTTGGCAATGGCTGGGAATTCTGTGGCTTCCACCACCCTTCAGAGGTTTTGGGCTAATGTCTGTACTTTTCAAGAAAATAAGGAAAAAACTAACTTGGGAAGGCTTTGGCTGAAACACCATCCAAGACAACTCACAACTTTTCCTTTATTTTGTTGCTGATGTGGGGGTTCTCTTCTTAATACAACTGGGCTTTCTGAAGCCTAGTTTTTCTTTTTTTCCTACTTTCTTGTGGTTTTTTTTCCCCTCCTTGTTGCTCATTCATTTCTCTATGTGTTTCTACTACTCTTTATTTCTGTTTTGCTGTTTCCCTTCTGCAGTTCAAAACTACCTTGTTTTGACTGTTTCTGGCAAAAATCAGCTTCTTCTCAAGGCCAAATTATGAGTTTGATCTATTGAGGCCACATCTGATCCCAAATGTGCTTAGATTGAGGCTGAGGAAGAGAAGGTGGCAGGAAAGCTTGGAATGTGCCATGGGAATTCCAAGGATCCTCTAGTTCAGCCTCATTCCCACAGGGGATGCAGGGGAGGAGGATGAGGGTGAACAAGAGGTGAAAACCAGCACAAGGTCTCACATTTCCAGAACCAGAAGGGTCTGTATGAGATGGACTTGTAGGAGGCACCAACTCCAGGTGTGGAATTGCTGCCTGAATTTCCTTAAAGCCTGGCTGGGCTGGGGGAGGGATGGTTTCTGTGCAGGCAGCACCAGACACATCCTTCCCAAGGGATGTCTGGAGGGTTGTGGCTGATTCCCACCTTTTGGATGAGGGTCCTGTTTTGCTGAGGAAGCTGGAGATGGAGGAGGCTCCTCTTGGTGAATGTCAGGAACCATCAGGAACTACTTGTAGGGATATGGGATTAACTGTTGTGGAGGATCCCAAGCCTTTTCTGCCCAAATTATGCTGCTGGACAAATCCATTCCTTGCTGTTTGCCACCTTCCCTCAGTCCCTGCTTCCCAGCAGCACAGCCCTGGATTCTTAGGAAGCAAAATCTCCTTCAGACATAAAGACAGCAGAGAACTGCCTCGATTTCTGTGGCCTCAGGCTGAGCTTTTCTGTAGTTCTTGGTTCCCAAAAGCCACTCAGGCTCCTGCCAACTGAGCAATCAATGGTACCACACCATTAACTTGGGATTAAACCCTTTTCCTTAACTTTTGTCAGCAGTGTGAACATTTTAGAAGTCAGATTGTAAAGGAGGTGATTGTCCATGGGAAAGGCTGGCTGGGAAATCCTGCTTGTCCTACTTCTGACAGGTTTTGGATGACTGTTGGAGATATAGATAGTTAAATGATAATTAATAACAGTATTCAGCTCAGTGATTCTCCTGGCAATACTCTTGCTTTAACATTAGCTTTCAATAAAGCTCTGCCACTTTAAATTTCATTTTAAGCAGAAAAATGTTTTTTAGGTTTCAGATTTAGAAGCTTTTACAGAGCTTATTAAAAACTCACTTGGGCAAAGAGCAGTAGACAACTGTATTTGTACTGCTGGTTTCTATTTAAAAACATGTCCCTTTCATTTGCTGCACTTTGCAGCTGCTGGGATTCTTTGCTTTGCTTCCTCTAAATTTCTATCACCATCTCACAGGCATCAGAGAGGGGGGAAAATGCCTCCAGTGCCACCAGTGCAGAGAACTTGGTTTTCTTCTCTTTCACACAACTCAGATCTTTGTGGGAATGACCTGGATAAGAACCAGGGATGCTGGGGGGGAGAGAACTGATGCCCACAGTGGATTGGGATGGTCAAACACTCCTCTGTGCTCTATAAACAGGCAGCAGGACGGGCAAGTGCACCAGGATTTTATGTAGAGAAATAGAACTTTAATCCTCATCCCTGCTCTGTAACCCACCCACCAGGTAACTGGGCAAAGTGCTCCCAAACCAGCTTGGTTTAAATCACACATAAGATCCTGTAGTGACAGCAGTGCCAGTGCCCTGGGAATCCTGTTGGATTTGGATTGGCATTCCAAGGACAGACAAGCAACAGCAAAACCCACATGGGCTGTTCCAAGAGAATAATTAAGGGGAAAAAAAAATCACGTGTGAATTTACTGAGTAAAACAATTTGGGATGTGACTCATCCTCCTGTCACATTCCTGGATGTCCCCTGCATCTCCAGGAAGAAATTAGCCAAGTGCAGAAAAGGCAATAAATAAAGTTAATCCCTTGCCTAGCTAGTAGCTGTATCTCTTTACCAGCTTAGCACTTCTGGGCCATATATCCATGTAGGAACCCCAGTTGTACTTCTTTTTATGTGTATTGACTTAGTGAAGTGCAAACATGTTAAAAAGTTCACTCTCTCCTTTATACGAGTCTATAAAAAAGCTCTTAAAAACGGAGTCATAGTGTTTCAATGAGACAAATGAATGATCAGCTGAGACCCAACAGTGCCTTCCTATGGATTAGGTGCTTTAGGGTGAGAAATTTGAAGATGTTAATCAGCCTGGGGGATTTTCATGCCTCCAGCACTATGTAATGACACCAAATATTGTGATGCTTCCAAGTTATAATGGGGTAGGGGAGGGGGATGCAGTAATAGGTATCACTCAGGATATTTGATTCCAGTCAAAACTAGACTTTGAGAAGTCTCTGGGCAGCAGAGATTTCTTATGCATTTATAGACACTGGAGTAAAACTAAACACACACACACATTGGCCTGGAAATCTTTCTAACAGTTATTTGTACAGAAATAATTGTAAACACATGCACAAGTAGATCAGTGTGTGTTCTCAGTGCCTGCTCTTAGGGGGAATCACACACACATCAACATATTTTCTGAATTTTGCAGATGCACTGCAAAATTGCAGCTCAATAAATGGAACTTTATATGTTCGTCTAAACTGATGACACCAGTAGAACATCAAGATGTTTTCCAGTTGGGATTTAGGAAGCTGTAAGACATGGCAGGAGTGGTCATAATTAGACATTTCAGCACAAATTTGAATTTGATCCAAAGTCGGCTCTCCAGCAGGGCTGGAATATCTGTTTAAACACTTACTGGGGAAGGGATCGATCCCCTGCCAGGGCAATAAAACACATTTGCTGGGATAGCACAGAAGTGGGTCACACTTTACCAGAGGAATCACTTACTGTACAAAGCTGTTTGACTTTGTGTGCCTTTGGAATATCTGAGTTATGTCCTGTCACAGTGGCAAGTGTGCAAGTGCTGTGGTTGTACTGTGTTAGTCACTGAGAAAATAAATAAAAAAAGAGGATATTTCATCAGCATGAGGGTGGGGAGGCCCTGGCACAGGGTGCCCAGAGAAGCTGTGGCTGCTCCATCCCTGGAAGTGTCCAAGGCCAGGTTTGACAAGGCTTGGAACAACCTGGGATAGTGGGAGGTGTCCCATGGCAGAGGTGGAACAAGATAATCTTTAAGTTCCCTTCCAACCCAAATCATTCCCTGTCTTTCTGGGAGTCATATCTTAATTTTGGGAGATAAAGAGTGAAATGGAAGTGTTTGAAAACATTCCTCAGGATCCCTGGCTCTCTCCAGGCCTCCCTGAGCACCAAAGGAAGCACCTGAGCTGGTGCTGAAATGGTTAATTCATAGCTGGGAAATCAGCATTCCACCTGGCACAACTGCTGCAGGAATCCTGCCAGGAACCAGCAGCTGAAAACCTCCCTAAAACCAACAGGACAACACTATTAAATGCCTTAAATGGTTGGTAGTTTGTCAGGGTGACACACTCGTGCCCTTTATGGAGGTGCAGGCTGAGCCATCCCTGCCCTTTGGGAGGTGTGGAGCCCGTGCACTTTGTGTTGTCACTATGAGAACAAAGTGTTATCTGCATAATTACAAAGTTATATTCTGATAGGGATTCTTCTTTAAGCCTCTTAATGCTCCAGCAAAGCAGAAAATCCCTTCCTGAGCACCGTTCATAATGGAGCATTAAGAATACACTGTTTTCTTTTCTTGCTTTATATGCATCTATTTATTTTTAAAACAACTGTTTTCTGCTGCTTTCGAGGGTTTCTTTCCTGGGGGCTGGAGAGATCGTTTCCCTGGATCTGGCTACAAGAAGGAATGTCTCTACAGCCATTCCTTCCCGGGACCAGCCCTCTCCCACCACCTGGGACAGGGATTGGGGAAGGTTTGACAGCTCTGGGGGAAGTGTATGAGCCCAGGAGAGGCTGATAAACTCCATAGATTTCTTTCTGTAAAGATTAAACTGAATTTTCTTGTGCAAAAAGTCATGGTATTTAGTGGTGGGCTTGGCAGTGTTAGATGAATTATTGGACTTGATTATCTTTTTTTCCAAACCTAAGTGATTCTCAGCGATGCCAGAGGATTAAAATACCTCTTATTTCCCCCCAGCAATCTTGTCAGCAGAATTCAGTGAGGTGGATGTGTCCTCAGGGGTGTCCCAAGCATGAACTCCCTCCTGGGCAGTATCTCCAGGGATGGAGGCACTGGGAATCCTTCCTGGGGGTCCAGAGGGCTCTTGAGGGTGTGGGGCTATGGAGGGTCCTGGGAGCTATTGCTGAGTGGTTTTAGGAGGCTCCAACATCCTCAGCCACCTGAGGCTGAGGAGTTCTGGGCTGCAAAGCCAGCTCTGGGGACTAAAGGTGCAGCATCACCCTGTACAGGCCTGGGAGGAGTCTGGGAAATACAAAATAATGCTCTTTGAAGTGAAAAGGGCAGGGAAGGAAGGCAGGAGGGATGAGTCCCGTTAATTAAGCTTTCCTGGGGCAGCCCCAGTCCCTGGGCAGAACCTTCCACTGCTCTTGCTTGTGCACAGCAGGACAAACAGTGACACCAAAAAATGCCTTTGCTTGTTGAGCCACTGGAAATTTGTATCTGGAAAGGTTGTGGAACTGCTCCTTTATTTAGTGCTGAGTCCAGCTGGGATATCATGGTCCAGCTAAGAGGGCAGCACTCCAAGGAATGTGGTTTCCTCCAGGGATTCCCACACTGCAGAGCCCTGGAGTGGGAGGATGGTTTAGCAGGATAACCTGGACCTACTCCACACAGTTTCCTGCTGTGCTCCATGGATGTAACTTCTGGGGAAATGAGCTTGTCTTGCCGGTTTTGAACCCTTTCCTGGGCACTTCCAGGACTGGGTAACACTGGTGGTGTGGCTTCCTAATGGACACGTGGATCCTTGGATTGAAGGCCAGGCTGGGCAAACATTTAGTGTGGATGGGAGGAGGGAAAACCTCTATTTTCTTGTGTCAGTACAAAGGGTGACTGCACCAGGAACAGCTACAGTGCACCAGAAACTCTGGAAGCTGATCCCAACCAAGCTTCCCAAGCCAAGTGGCAACACCTGAGCCCTGCCAGGTAAAAACCAGGCTCTGTGCTTTGCCCAAGTCATTAGAGCTCCACTTGCAGAGAAGTGAGCAAGGAACAAGCTTTGCTTCACTGCTTAAAGTTGCTCAAAAAGGGAAAAAAAAATACCTGCAAGAAATATTTCAGCCCAAAGTAATATTTACTTGGGTGCTTCAAACTTTGTAAAATGCCCTGAAGGTCACAAGCCATTCATCCTGCTGTGTATTTCTCTTTAAGAAGGTGCTTGTAAGTACTACAGGAACACATGTGTGATGAGGGGTTGCCATGGCAAACAGGTTTTGGCACTATTTAAGACAGAGTTTTATTGCACAGCAGAATAAATAAGCATGTTAAAGCCACATACAGTAACTTGTTGGCACATACATTAATGCTCCCAAGGGCTGCAATAACTTAAGCACCCTCCCTTTAAACATTTTTTCAGTATTTTTTCTTTTTTATTGACTACATGCATTTAGTATTAGGGCTTGGAATGTCCCATTTCCACCCCCTTTTGAAGTGAGTGAGGCAAAAAAGGAGGACTGTCTAATAAATCATAAAGGGGCATTGTGCACAGACAAGAGGGGCAATTTTCCCATTCCTCACATACAGGAGGATAAGCCAGTGTGAGACCTGTCTGTGTGCTAAATCCTCACTTGCTCCCTCTAGACACAGCACTAGATTGGTGTGGTTATATTTCTGATGGAGCTGAATAATCAGAAATAGTTTCACACTGTTTTCTGCATTTTCTGTCTTGCTCTGTTGTGCCAAACCAGCCTTCTCCCACATCACAGCTCCGAGCTCATTACTTTGGCTTTACTCCCTTTATGAACCACCTGCTCTGTTCCCAGTTTGGCTCCCAGTTCCCACCAGTGAGTCCCATCAGGCTTGGAAATGCTCCCAGTGTTGAGGAAGTGCTGTAGGGAGGCAAGAGGCAAATCTGTGCCTGTAAGAGGGCTCAGGTTTGTGGTGCTCTTCGAGGTGAACATAAATTACACTTTCTAATGAAAGCTCTGGTTTAAGGAGAGTTATTAGTGCATTAGTCCGGGCTTTATTAGCTCGGAGGTTCCCGAGCCATGTGGGAGGTGTGACACTGGCTCCCTCTTCTGTGGGAACCAGCAACTTTTCTGGGTTGGAGAACTTCAGAGCTGCCAAAAGCAGATGAAACCCCCCAAAATCTCGCCCATCCCTCCCAGCACGGGGACACTGGTACAAACCCCGTTGTTGTGGATGGGAGGCAGGGGCAGAGCTGCCTCCTCCCCGGGGAGGGAAGGATGGCCAGGGAATTGAGCTGGAGCTGCTGGTAAATGTGCCTTGTTTAAAACCGGGGCATTGCTGAGTGATGGACCCAGTTCTCTTCACTGGGGAGCAGTGACACAAATTACATCTCACCCTAAAAGAAGAGTGCAGGCAGCGCTGCCTCCTGTTGTATTCAGAAGAAAACCCTGGTTTACACACTCCCTATAGTTTTAGGATGAAAGCTGTAACATATTTCACTCTTGGGACCCCTTTTGCTCCTTGCCCCGTTACCAAGGTGACCCCACAGTAAGGCTTGGAGTGATCATTGTAAGGCCAGGTGGGATGGGGCTCTGAGCAACCTGGTTTAGGGGAAGGTGTTGGAAAGGGGTTGGAACTGGCTCCTGTCACAGGTCCTTTCCCAAACCAGTCTGTGGTTCTACTCCAGGATTCTAAACTTTCCTGTCACTGAAGCACACTCAAGGCTCAGGAAACAGGGGTGGAAAAAAGAAGAGTTCATTATTTTATGGAATACATGTTTGTAATATTGCATACTGATGGGTTCATTATGAATTACAATTTGCTGAATAAGAGGATTCCTGAGGGAGAGACAGTGCACGGAGAAAAAAGAAAGGGAAAAGGAGGGAGGTGATTTTTATGCCTGTAAAGGTGTCTCCTGGGCATAACCAGAGTGGAAGATGTACCATTTCCTTTGAGCTGCTTGGATTTGTTTGCAATTAAAGCCTAGTGGAGCTGTCAGGGGCTGTTGACAAATATATTATAACCAACTCACGTTAAGTGAGTTACTTAAAATTAATCCATCCCTGCACAATACTCCTGTTTCTCCTCAGAAGAATGTGCCAGGAGGAATGAGTACAGTCCTGACCATGTTGGGAGAACCTCCTCAAGGTGGGAATTTGCAAATAGGGCTACTGTAGTATGTAATGAGAAGCTGCAGGGCTTTCAATTATCCCACATAGTCTGTCTCTTTGCAACTTGACTGACAGCTAATTATGCTGGTGCCATTTTTTTGGCAGTGGAATTTAATCTCCCAGATGGAAAGCAAATCAATCTTCCCATTGCTGCAGCTGAGGCATACTTTGGCTCAACTTTAATTTATTCTCCTAAGCCTAAGAAGGTTAGTCATTTCAAGGTACAAAAATATCAAATTCCTTCCGTTAACCAGGCTGGTGAAAAAGTGAGGAAGAGTTGGGATTTCATGGGCTGTGCTGTGAAATGTTGTCACTCCTTCCTTTGTATTAGGAAGCAGCAATATCATCTCCCCTTGATTCCTGGTCGTGGAATCTAACAAGGAAGAAGCATTTATGAGCAGGTTGCTAGTGATAATGGTTAAACATGAGTTGTGGAGGCATTAAGTGGGATTCTATGGAGGAATGAACTAAATCTCTGAAGAACTCGACACAAAAAGGAATCGGTGGCAATTTTCAAGCACTTCAGCCAGTGTGCAATAGCCTGGTTCCCTTTGGGTTTCAGGCCAGGGATATAAATACAATCCTCCTACTTACCTGCACTCTTCAGGCCTATCAATTATGCTGCTCCCTCGGAGTTGCTGTAGCAACTTTAGGTATTACTGTCCTCTGTAAAAGCAGTGCTGAGCAGAGTGTGGGACCAGTTATCACAGGCTGCAGCCCCCATCCCCAGCTCCTGTCAGTGCTGCTCCTCGGGCTGCAAACCCCAATTTTAGCTGGGATCAAGGGGAAGGGAGCTCACAAAAACTTGGTGCTAATGAATGCTGGAAAACCAGAGCCTGAGTTTGCTGTCAACTTTTGCCTCTTTGGTTGTTTCAGCCTGATTGTGGTTTTGATGTCTTGTGTGTTGTTATTTTCCCTTTTTGGGTGCTTTCTCTGAAGTCTTGAGCCCCCAGAACTCCCCATCCCTGGAAGTGTCCAAGGCCAGGTTGGATGGGGCTCTGAGCAAGCTGGGATAGTGGAAGGTGTCCTTGTCCATGGCAGGGGGTGGAAGGAGAAGAACTTTAAGATCCCTTCTGATCCAAACCATCCTATGATTCTACTCTGATTTTTGGAGAGTTTACAAATAAGAAGTTTCCCAATTCCCCTTCTTCCCGAAAAAAAAGCATTTCTAAAAGTGCTTTTGACTCCAATTCCAGATTTCCTCACACCTGTACAAACCCACAACTATTTCCTTAGTACATTGTAATCTCAGATTACAAACTCTATTTAACACCTTTCATATTTTCATATTCTCCTTATGATTATGTTGATGCTGCTCCTAATGAGCCCTTGAATGATATTTCACAATTGTGATAAAATCTTGTATGTGGAAGCATTTTTTGTGACAAATCTCTGGAGAAAGGCTGTTCTGATGGTGAAGAGGGAGCTCATGCAACATCCTCTCAATGGGGAGCAGAGCAGAGAAATGCAATATACGATCAGTGCTAATTATTCTGTGGGAAAAATGATCAATATCTGGGAAAAAACAGTGCAGGAGCAACTGAATGTGGGTTTGGAAAGTCACATCCATCCTGTGTGTCTCACAGCTGATGTTTGAGGTTATAATCCCATTTATAGCTGCAGGTGTTTCTTTGGGAATTTACATGTAGCAAATGGAAATCCAACAGAACCTGGAAATAACCAGCTGGATGGAGCAGTGTGAGCAAGCCCCCCACCCTCACCAGATGTCAGACCTCTTGGTAAGTTATTAAGTTATATTAACTTTGTTGAGTTATTAATCTTGTATTTACAATAAATCCAGGCTTTATTAAACAATTAGAACAATTATTTGTTCTCAACTACGCTCTAAATTTAAATGCTGGTGATAAAATGCAGGCCTGTGATCTCTGAGCCAAACTCAAGGAACAAACACAATCCTGCCTATCCCACTTGTCTGAGAGTGGGGGAAACAAGGATCACAACAGGGAAAGTGTCTGCCACGTGTCTGTCCCTCCTGTCAGGGTGGTCCTTGCTCAGCCACCTGATTCCTACTGATTTCCCACCTCTGCTGAGGGTTGAACACCACCTGCATTTGCCAAACCACTACATCTAAATTCCCAGAAAGGAGCTGAAGGAAATGCAGCAGGATTTGCACCTGAATCTTAAATTAATTTGGAAAATGGGTAACATGAGAATGGAAGTTTACCCTGTTCAGCAGCAAAGAAAACACCTCTGTGTTACTGGTAGTAAATTATCAGCCCTTCCCAAATGGTTTTACAACAGTAAAGGTTGGTTATTGTTCCCATTTTTAATAATTTTAAAAAAAAAAGACTTCAGGGAAACAAGGATTCAGAGCCACAGCATGGTTAGGGACTGGGGGGTGACCCCCAAACTTGTATTTTTGCTTCGTTCCTCTCTGGGACACAGTGGCACTTCTGTCACAGCTCATGGCAGCTACAGCCCAGCCTGGCACCTCACCATGGATGTGAGGGATAATTATTCCACCAGCACAGCAAAACTCAGGCTCAGGATGGGAAAAGCTCCAGGAGGATGAAGGGCTGGAAAGTCAGAGGGAAGTTGTGAAGTTACATGATTTGGTGCATCTGAAGGATGGGATTACAGTGAATTTTCTGGAAAAAGTCAGTGGAGTAGAGGCTGAAAAGCAGGATTTAAAACAGTGAGCTGAAAATGCTGTTGGCCACAAAATGCTTTTAAGCTTTGAAAGTATAGAAGAAGGACAGAAAGTGTATTTTAACTGTGGAGTTCAGTAAGATCCAGAACGGACTCACCAGTAAGAGAAGGAGTTGTAAAGGCCCCTCACCCAGATTTTTCCATATGTGGCCTTCCCAAAGTGTGATAATTGTTTTTTAACAATTGCATGTTTAGCTCTAACAAGCAAAATTCCAGGGAAATTCCCAAAGTAATGCTGTCCTGGCCACAGTGCCCACATCAGCAGGATTTCCTCTTGGTTTTGTTGTTCTGCATGTAACCAGACATGTTTCCTTTTAGGTTCCTGAAAACATCCCATCATCTACTCAGGCTGCTGGAGTCAAGCTCCTTCTGGGATCCTTGGCTTTCCTGGCAGAGCCTGCTGCATTTTGGGATCTTGGAGAGCATTCCAGGTGAACTGGGGCACTCCCCTGGCCACAGGTGAGGTGGGACCAGCTCTGGGGTGGGATGAGGAACAAAAAGGATGCTCTGGTGTTTGTGTGGAAGCAGAGGATGGTGATGCCCCTCGTGAGACCAACCCTGCCAAGTTCCTGCTTTGATTCCTCTCACAAAAGGCCCAGAATCCCAGCAAATCCAATGGCACATCCCAGGTTTTCCCAGTGAACCAGCTGAGCTGTTTCTGGAGCCAGCAGCTGAACAAGCAGAGATGGGAGGCCAGGAGAAACAAGTCCATGTGATTTGAGTTAAAATACAGTTTGCTTTGGGATTTTTTTAGCTGAAAGGGAAAAGTTGGCCCTCCCAGCATGGTGTGACAGTGTAAGAGAGATCTGTGAAATGCCACTGATCAACTACCTAAAAAATACCTGTGCAAAACACTCCTCCTGTTGACATTAGTATTTTGGGACTTAAAAAAAAAGTGAGACTTTATAGAGAATAGTAAATTCTGCAGTGCAAAGAGACCAGGAAGCTGTAACCTGTGCACTCTCCTGTGTTAAAAATCCCCTTCTGTGCTGAAAAAATGAGGGCCCATTTCACACCAAGTGTTTCCTCAGAGCACATCCATGGTTTTTTCTACTTTCCAATCCTTTTAGTGACATCTAGTGAAATTTGGGGAAAGTGCAGGCTCAGTTTTTAACTCCAGGGATCAATGCAACTGCACTAACAGATGATTCACAATTAAATGCTGAAGTACTGCAGATTATTTCATTTATTGCCCCTTGAGCTGCTGTCCTTGAGGAATGCACCAAATGCATTTTGGCCACTAAAAAATTTAAAGTTTGAGCCCATATTCTGGTCAAATACTTGAGGCACAAAATTAATTTTCTCTTTGCTCCTTCTAACTTTGGGTATATATTTAAAATTACATATTTTAAATGTTGGCTTCCTTCATTGGTGCTGTTGCTCCTCTACATTTGCAGGCTCCAAGTATCTGAATTTTTACAGCAAAAAAAATCCCAAATATTGCAGGAGTTCAAGCTACACTTTTTCAATATTTGTTATTACTGAGCTTACTGAAAGTCAGTCAGATTTGATCCACTCATTGCTCTGCATGTGAAATACTCTTTCATCAGCAAATTAAGTTTTTAACAGAGATGGAAAGCTTATGTCTACTACCTAGAAATGAGCTAAAAACTTCAAAGGAAGAGCTGCCTTCCTCACAGCAGCATCCACATGCATTAAATAGCTTTTAAAAGTGTAACCTCTTTTTTCTCCAAGTACAAAAACCCCAAGTGGCTTCCATAAAGGTTTGTGTTGGGATGGATTTCAGCTGTGCAAATGATACAGCCACCAATACAAACAGGGCTCATAAATATTTGGAAAAAATACAAATGGCTTCAAACAGGCCAATATTAAATGACTGGAAGTAGTTCAAAAAATCCAAGGCTTTGGTTGATCTAAAAAGCTTCAACTTCCCAAACTGAACAGGCAATTAGGGCAGATTCTGAACAGGAGGATCTGGAGGAATAACTGGGAAGTCTGGACACCCTCTGGAAAAAAAGCAACTGAGTGTCACTGTCATACACAAATCCAGGAGCACAGGGAAGAGGCCCAGCATCTCCAACCACCTTCCAGATCCCTGTTTCTGATGTGCTGTCATCCCTCTCACAGCCACCTTGTCAGAAAATGAAGGTTTGAGGTGAAAAAAGGAATCCAAGTACACTAAGGCAAACAGTTCGAACATTTTACTAAATCAATTCACACAGTTTCAAAATTGTAAATATAATTAAGGACAACAGGGTTTCTGTATTTTTTTTTTCTTCCAGATTCATCATTAAGACAATAAACAAACACAAATTAGGTTTATAGCATCTGTTCTTTTAAAAAATGAAAGGAACGTCACTGGATGTATTGATAAAGCACCACAACACAGTTACAAAATAGGGTTGGCCTGTTTCTGTCACAAGTAAAAGACTACATACTCCTAACAGCTTCCTGCTTCAATCCATACTTCATTAAAATAAAACTATAAAATCTCCTAGATTACACTAAGGTCAGACAATGCCTGGTATACAGTGCATTAACAGCAGTAATGCCAACTATCAGTGCCAACATAAAACAGTTTAGAAAGTAAAAACAAAACAAACAAAAAAATCCCAAACGAAACAACAAAAACCCCACCTTTATTCCCCTAGCTGAGCAAAATTGAAAATAAGGGGGATGCTCTGCTTCACAATGAGTTAAGGATTTGGGAAGGAGCAGGGGTAGAGAGGAGGGGGCTGGTTCTGTAGCTTTCTAGGCTTAGTTGGCATCTAGTTTGGCCATTTCCTGCACGTAGATCCCTATACTCTCACTGTCAAAGAGCACGAAGTACACGGTCTTGATTGAGGAGGACATTGTTGAAACAAAATAGCTGGAGATGGCTTTCAGGATCAGCTGAGCAGCTGTTTGCTTGGGGAAGCCGTTTCTAGAAGGAGAGATGAAAAAAAAAAGCATGAAAATCAAGCCTTGCTGAACCAGCTTTGGATGGTTTAACCTGGCAAGGAAAGCTCCTGGTAAAGAAAGCTGCAAAGTCAGTGTTTACAGGGTGAATTACAAGTTACAAACTTGTTGGTTTAGGCAAGGCTTCAAATGTTCAAAGGGCATTCCCCCACATGGGTTGAACCTTGTGATAACTGATGGGTCAGTTATTTCCATTTAACAGACAAGTAAATCAAGAGTAAATGTGCTCAGGAAAGCAGTGTAAATGCTGGAGCTGCAGGGGTGAACCTGTCCTGGTGAAGAGAAATAAAAAGGGACAGAGAAAATGAAACGTGAAAAGATCCAAAGTACAAAATGGTTTTACCACTCTTAATGGTTAATTAAGCACAAGATTTTACAAGTTACATGTACAGCCTTGCTGCAGGTGGAAAAGGAAGAGTAGCTAAATATCCTGTTTGGTTACAGGCTGATCCAATGTAAGTACAGTCCTAGGAAAAAATACCTTGAAAGACATCTGCAGAGAGGCTTTTCTGCTCCTCTGGAGAAGCCACAGACACAGAGCCATCCTTGCTGCCTTCTCAGATGACAAAACCATGCAAGACTGAATTCCAAAGCTCAGCACCTACCCTGGCAACCCTTCTCACGAGCTTCTTCCCTTTTTTATCTAACAGCCCTTGTCTGAAAGTTTCAACTAATCTTAAAACAGCTCAAGCACAAGTCAAATGGTCTGAGCAAAGCCATGACCTGAACTTTTTGTTTTCCAGGTCATGGCAAACTCCTGAAATTACACCTGGAATGATCTGGAAGGTGGCCTGAGCTTTGCTGCTGTTCCTCCTGAAGTCCTGCTCTCCCCCAGCCCATGGCTTTGCCCTGGCAGTTACCAGCCTGAGGGTGATGGGACATGAGCACCCTTAGGAGTAGCACCCAAAAAGAATTTGGAAAAGCCTGTTGAACATCACCTTGTTCCTTGACATACACTTATATGATAGTCAATAGATATATANGTGTGCTGTTAATAACTACAAATAATTTACAGATTACACAGATGGCTGAGTTTCTCAGTGTTTCCTCAGCAGTTCAAAGAAGCTGAGCTAAATTCTGCTCTGGGACCAACAGGCCAACATCACCCAGCATTTGCTCACACTGATAATAAAACACTGTTGTACTCTCCCCCTCATTCTGTGCTGCAAGACACAAAATGAGAAGGGCAATTGCCTGTGTCATGGCCCACTTACTGCATATTGCCTTACCAGAAAATACTCTCTGAGAGCAATTTTGTGCCAGTCCTGCCTGTAATGTGATATTATACTTGCTGCCTGAAGATAATGCTTGTATTTCAAAAATGATGGCATGAAAGAGCTCATGCTGGTTTTTTTTTTCTGAAAAAGCCCAATTTTTCCTCCTACTGAAGAAAAAAATTAAAAAATAAGAAAAAGCATTGGGAAAAAATCTTGTACTCTTCCAAAGCCAAGTGAGCTGCTCAGGGAGTATCAGCTGGGAGACAAGTTCATCAGCTGAGAGCAGTTTTGACTCTGTCAGTTTACACAGAGCCACACCTGAGTAACCTGGAAGTTCCTTAGGAATGCTGCATCCTGCAGGAATTTTGCTCCTGAGCAGAGACTGTCATGCAGGGCAGCACCAAAATCAGGGGATCCACCCTGTCTGAACTGTGCTGAAGTCACACAACTTCCAAGTGTTCTGGCAGGGGGGTCACAGTGGGAACATGAAACAGTGGCCTGGTCAAAGGAAGGCACATTCCCAAGGAAGCTGATGATAGTGAACTGCTCAGGACTCCTCTCCCAAAGGAAAGGGAAGAGATGGAGTACAAAAATCAGCAAAAAGGTGCTGGGCTGATGGCCATGTGTGGGCTGGGAGCAACAGAAGCCTCTTGCATCGATCTACTGGTCTGAGTTAAATTCTTGTGAAAAAGCAATTTGAGACTTTAGCCAAACCAGTGTCAATTCAGATCAAAGTGAGAATCTCAGAATGAAATCCCTACCCCAAGGATGATTTCATGTTCAATCCCTAACTCTCCTTTCCCTTTTCTCCTGCTGGCCCTACCAGACTGAACTCCAGGCTACCTCTGAACAGCACCCAAGTTGTGCTTTCCACAAGTTGGCTGTAGCTGAGCATCTGGCCCAGTGAATGCTATTTTATTTCCCCCTGTGATTTATTTGAACTGCCCTCATGTAATCCCATTCCTCAACTATAAAAGAGAATGAAACTGTTTATGTGGGTTTATTGGGTGATGTCTGCTTGACAGATGTCTGTACTAGTGCAGCTGCATACATGTGCTGTCTTTGGCATTTGCTATCTTTTTAAAGCTTTATTTTTATATTTTTTAATGCTTTTGACTTCATAAAAACAAGTAGAGAGTATTGTCAGAATATATTCTGCTCTCTCCAAAATTAATTTATGCTGGAGTATCTCTAATTAAGAGAAAAAAAGGGAAAATACATCACCTCATATATTACTCCAGGCCTTTTGATCCCTGTCCATGTTTTAAAAGCACCACTTCAGCTGGCTCGAGGGACAATGCCATGCACACTCTAAGCTGAGAACTTGCCACAGATCCTGCCTGTCAGTAACCTGATTTCCCAACAGCATGGGAATCTCATGCTTGTTCAGGGTTTCATCATCTTCCAGTACCAATCACCTACTTTACTGGGAATGACTCCTTGCTGGGAGCTCTCCAGAAAACAAAGGGCTCTGTGGAAGATACTTTACACAGTCTCACTTTTACATGATCAATTCCACAGTCACTCTGCATTCCATGGAGGAAGTTTCTCCCAAAGAGTGATTCAGTTTTACTGACCAGCCTGTGACCCTGGCAGCAAATTCAGGTTACTATGAACCCTCTGCTATATTTCTCTCCTGTTCCACAAAGTTTGCTCAAGTTATCATCTTAAAATGACACCCATGCAAATTAACCTTAGCTGGCGATTTGTCTGATTTAAGTTGCTTAAATTTATTATCCTAATGAAACTTGTGTAACTTCATTGTCATTCACCCAAAAGCTCAAATACTGATTTCTGCTCTAGCCCACAGAACATGCAGGAATTAATCTACTGTTGCAACACAGCACAATGGGAAGAATATTGTTGCTGTACATCAGCCAACTTCTCTCATGGCGAATTCAAGAGGGGCAGTTGTTCAGGGCTGGAGACACAACTGTGTAACTCAGCCTAGATTTGGTCCTTGGTCTTTGCACTGAGGGCCAGGAGTTCCAAACCTGCACCCCAAACCCAGGAGCCTCAGGTTAAAGGTGCTCAGCTCATATTCAGACTCTTAAGAACATGATCCAACTATTCAAAGGCACTGAGCACCCTGGACAAAGCCAGAGGACATGAACTTTAGACTTTGGCAAAGGCTTTTAAGGTCTTTTTTTTTTTTTAACTGAAATAATCCCATGATGTAAACTGGAATGAAGCTTTGGCTTTTGGGTGAAAGCTTGAAGTGACTCTGCAAATCCCTAGAATCAAGGCACTGCATGTTTGCTGCTTAAACAAACCCTAACCTGTCTGACCATCCTAAAACATACAGTGCAGAAAGTTTAATTATGCACTAAAACCAGGCAAAACAGAGTCCTTTTCTTCATGTCTTCATCCTCCATTTATATGAACAAATCAACAGTCTGAATAAAGTTTTTTAACATTCTCTGGAAAGTTCATTTTATGCTCTTTATCCTATTTGCAAGCTCTAGGATTCTGCAGGATCACTGTGAGACCTGCCAAAAGTGAAGCAGCACTCAGGAGAACACTGCAGGCTCCAAGCACAGCCTGAATAAACCCAGAAGAAACTTCCTTTTAACTCATTTAAACAAAGAAGAAAGAAGTCAGCATTGGGATTTGTACCTGGGACCTATTTGGCACCAGGTTTGCCCCCCAGCCTTACCTGCCACTGCCAATTGAAGGGAATGCAATTGATTTCAGCTTCTTTTCATCAGCCAGAGCCAGGCAGTTCTTCACTGTCTTTTCCAGCAGCTCCTCACATTTGTCTGAGCCCCAGCCTGGGCTGTTACAGTGGATCACAAATTTTGCAGGCAGTCCATGGCCAGCACTGACAACAGCTAGGAGGAATGGAAAGTGAAACATAATTTGCTTTCCTCTTCTTAGGATTAAAGGAGTGCACATGTGATTAAAATAGCAAACAATCAACAGACATTCCTTCAGCCCCTGTGAATGTTTTGGATTACAAATCACACAGCTTTAAAATACAATATGATTATAGAGACTTTGTAATTTCCAACTGCAGCTGTACTTTGCTGTGATAATTTATAAATTATAGCTACAATCAAGCTTATTTTAGAGAGTAAGAATTCATGGCTGACATCAAAGGAAACATATTTATACTTAGGATTGTTTAAGGGCAGTATCTGCTTGAATATAAATCTGGCCAAGGGATGATCTTCCTTTGGTTTGCTTTATCACAGACCTACAGGAAATATCAGGATGCTGGACAGGCACATGGAATTATGACTTGGGTGACCTTCAGCTGCTCCTGGTAATGCACAGATTGTTTAGGTGGCTTCTGATCCCACCACAACCCAAACTGGAGCAGTTCAGAGCTACCAGTGCTCTGCAAACCCCTAAGGAAGGCTGGAAAAGAGGCGAATTAAGATTTTGGCTTTATTTCCACCTTTGTTTTTGTGTTATTTCAGGACTTATTTGAGCTTTCTTGGGTCATCCAAGACCACTTGAACAATGCTGGGTTTAGTTTCTCTCTTTCACCACATTCCTGACAGATGGTTGGAGAGGACACACAGATTTGCAATGTTTGCTTCACACTGTTTATGTACCAACAGGCCAGGCTGAGATGTGCAAAGAAAAGAAGAATTTTTACCATACTAACCAAATTTTATCACCATAGACATGCAGGGACTAAGAAGATGCAGCAGAGTTTTCCTACAAACTGCTGACAGGGATTCTCCAGAGGAGAGGCTGCCTCCTCTGCAGGAGAACATGCCCTGAGTTCACCACTTCCCATCACAGGGAAGGAACCAGGAACCAGGGCAGGAAGATCTCTAATTCTGAACTCACAGGGTTGTGGTTGCAAATAAAGAAGTTGTAGCTTTGGTTTGTTAAAAAAAAAGAGAAAGGGTTGGTGGGTGGGGAAGAAAACCACCCTACAGCAAGATGAGGGAAGAAAAACATCTATCTGAAACCTCACAAGAGCTCACAGTGAACCTTCACAGTTAGTTCCTAAAATACCCCACAAAAAGTGTGGGTAGAAAATGGCAGCTTATGTCTTAAAAAAAAAAACCAAAAAAACAAACCAATAAGTGTTTTAAAAAGAATTTAAAAATCAGCTTTGCAAAGGTGCTTAGAGGTCTGAAAGCCTCTGCTCCATTGTGGAATGTTTATGAGGCATTTTGTTATTTAAGTATAGTAGAAATAACTCTTGGCATATGATCACCACATATGGATACTATCCCATGGCTGCTGCAGGAAAGAGAAAATAGACTTTGTCATATGGCATCCTGACCAGGGGTTAACCAGAACATTCTGAAGGACAATGGAAGCACAAGCATTCATGTTCTTCTGGGTTTGCAGAGTCCCAACATGTTGAATAGCCTCAGTGTTAGGCAATGTTAATTTGTCATAATGTGCCACTAAAATGTTGGCAGATTCAGAATACATCATAAATCCAAGAAAAATCTATTAAAAGCAGCTGACATCTTTTTAGTCAGATGTGAAATGTGGGTAACATCCTCATCCTGAAAGAATAAAATACTGTATTGATACACATTACCACTTTAGTATTTCTCAGGGATTGTTTTCCAGGGTAGTCACCAATTAACTCATTAGGATTCTGATGAGGACAACTGTTCATTACCAAGAGCAGCTGTCCCTTACTTCAAATGCAAATGCTCTGAAAGGGGAAGTAAGAAGCACAAAGTGAACCATGGACACATTGTGTGCTAGTTACATTCCAGGTAGGGATCCTGGTTATTGGTAGATTAAAGGGATACTCATATAATTGAGAAATCATGTTTAACAGAGTTCATAGGATTGAGAAACTCATGTGTATCAGTTCTGCTTTAGAGTCTCCCAACAATTCCCTAACAGCCAGTTTCCCCCAGTGCAATGAAGAGCTCCCTGGGATAAGATTGCCAAAATATTCCCCACATCTGAGGGATGCACTGATGGCTGAGAAAAATAAACTTTGCTTTCCAACTTGCCACCTATTTGGAGCAGTTTGGTCTGGGCTGGTAAGGAAAACTGTACAGAAATTAAAAAAAAGTGAGTAATTGATTCTACATATTTTTTGCAGAACAAAAATTCCAAGAAAAACTTATTAAATTTTTTAAAAAGGAAGGGAAAAAACCCCCAAAGTACTAAGCAGCAGAAGTAAACAGTTGTTATTTTTCCTGTCAGAGCTGAATTCTTACATCTCCCTTCGGCTGTAGTTAGGATTCGTTTACAAAACTGTGCACACTGTATTTATTTTTATAGCATAAACACAGATGGCAGAATCAGCCTTCTATATGAACAACATGGATCAGCAATTTCACAGATGGTGTAAAATTATATATTACCATTATCAAACTTTATTACTCATAGAGTAGATTTTTCTCCGATATTACATAAATTTTGATAACTAGGCATCAAAAACCCATAACCTTTTATAGTGATGATTTTGGCACTGGTTAAACTGCCTTTCCAAGCAGATGCTGAACTTTAAGCACGTGCTTAAGTTCAGCGAAAGATGTTTAACAGAGTTGGACTCACTAATAAGCATCTCATTAATTGCTTTTCTGAGCCGTGTCCTTAACGACGAACACTGAGTGCACGTCCGTGGGGACAGCCTGCTTTCCCTTGTGCCATTCCACCCCTGCCCCATTCCCAGGTGCTTTGGGAAAGGTTACTCAAGAGAATACAAATCCCAGGGAAGCCACACAAGCTCTGCAGACAGCAGGAGCCCCGGGCTGGCTGTGAGAGCAGAGGTGGGGCAGGGTGGGTTGGGGTCCCGGCGCAGCCTCACCTCCGGCTATGTCCAACGGGCCGTTCTTTTTGCGGAGCTCAATGACAGCTTCCACAAATTCCTTGCCGCCTTTCTTTTCCAAAGTGCTCCCTTGAACAGAGAAGGAAGAGTTTATTCCTCTGCTCTCAGGTTTCCACAGCAAACATGTGATTCATTGTGATTTTTTTATTACGTATCGCTCTAGAGTTTTCTGCCCAAACGTGTGTTTTTTTTTTTTTGGGGACTGCAAAGTAAGATCTAAACCTTTTGGGACTTGAGACTTAGCTAGTCATTAAAAACAACAACAACAACAACAGAAAGCAAAAACCAAAAAGACAACCCTAAGAACCCAAAAACCTCACGCTGGTATCCCTTGCTAACATTGTCAGACTTGGTTTTTACTGTCAAAACATGGGACATGACATCCCTACCTCCTTCCTTAGCATCTCTTAGTGTGACATGTTCTTGCTAGCTCGAGAGTGGTTGAAGGTTCATTACTCCTTCCCCTAGCATTCAGTTCCCCTCTTCTCTTATAAATTGGTTTAAAGAGCCATTTGCCACAATAAGAATTTGAAACTCACCTGATCTTGGTCCCTGACCCCAACAGGTGGCCCCAGGAATGAAACAGTCTCGTGAGTGCAGCGGGCTGCTTTACTTGGTAACTGCCCAGCTTGTTGAGCCACCTTTAACCAAGAGGAAGAGCCTCAGAAATAAGGAGAATCTCTAAGGAACATATTCCTCCAATGAACTTCTCTAACTACAGCTAAGGAGCTGGATAAAGTTATTCTGGGAGGAGGAGAGCTGTGTTTCAGGGCAACCCAAAGCTATGCTGTTCACAAAGGCAGTCCAGCATTAAATGGTTTAGATCTTATTTTGCAGCTCTAGTTTTAAATATTAACATATTTAAAAAAAAAACAACAGCCCAAGAAAGCATTTTCCTAACTACATAAGCATCCCACATAATTTTGCACTCTGCATATTAAAGGTAGATAAGTAAAAGCAGTGATATCACAAAGGCTCTGATTTGAGATATTGGTTTGAAAACTGATTTTCAAAAATTCAGAACTAGGATCTCTAAAGATCTAGACATTTATTTGGTGACACCCCTTACTTTCACTGATGAAGAAAGAAAAAAATGCATTTTCTGATGGAAGTGCACATACTATATGCTCAAGGAAGCAGAGCCCCTCCTCCAAGATTCAGGTTACTAAATTGGGTTATAGTTCTAAGAGCTAAGAGGACTTCAAGAAACTTTTGTTTTGCTAAATTTCTTCCAAACTGAAGATGAAAAGCTGAAAACAATGCATTTGTTTTCCATTCAAAAACTGACTCTGTGACCCTGCCTTTACTTTCCTAGTTGGAGTTTATTGCTTTTGGGGCACAAAAGCTGAGCACAATTACAAAATACATGCTTTTTCTTTGGCTTTTTCACACTAAGTTCACAACAGGGTTTGCCAAAAGCTGGATTGCAAGGTCAGACTGTGTAGGTCAGAGTGTAATTTGCTCTTTGTGCTCATTTAAGCTCTTTTATAGAAATACTTCAGCCAAAGTACTTTTACATATTCAGCCAAACTCCTCACTGAGAATTTCCTGAAACTTAAAGTTACCCAGCCCAGTGCAACTGAGTGGGAGGACAAGCTTAAAATCTCTTAGAAAGGACGAGTCATGGCTTTATTTGTAGCACCAAGGTGTCTTTAGGAGAGTGCTGGGAAAGGAGATCCACACCAGCACTGAGATGCCTGAAGCCCTCTGCCCTTCCAAGGCAGTGATGTGTCACCACAGACACCTCGTGCCCTTTGCTGATCCAGGGTCTTGGAAAATCCCTCTGACAGAGAAGGGATGAGGAGGGAATGAAAGAGTCTTCCATTCTACTTACATTCGTGCTGTATGTATTTCCATATCATTCCCATTTATATTTTACATATATTCCAGTTATATTCCCCCAGAGTCCATGAACTCTGATCAGTCCTAAACCCCACGACATCCATAATCCTTAATTTCTCTTGTTTCAAGGGAAGCATAATTAAGCCTTGTGCAGAACCTAGGAACAGCAAAGATCTATTAAGTAGGTCATTTCTTTGCCATTGCAAAGCTGTTGTACATTTAATGGAATTTAGCCTAGTTTGGTTTAATTCAATCCAGAAGGATCAGTTTTTTCCCTTCTACTGGGAATTAATTTATAATTAAAAGCAATGGACAACCATGTCAGTTTATTTCACTGAACTCTCGCAGATCTGGTACAAAGAAGAGGAAAAGTATTTGGTATAAAACAGTGAGATATTCTGCATTTACTCCTCAATTATGCTCTTCTTCTAATTAATAATGAGGGTTTATATTGAAATCATACCTGAGATCTATGTTGTAAATTAGTTTAATCTGTGAAAGGACAGGCTGTATTTAACCATTTTCCACTACATTAGCAAGCCTCTTGATGGAAGTCTTGCTTCACAGCCTCAAGGTTAGCAGCTTATTTGCTCACAGGCATAAATATGTGTCACTCCCATGAGAATAAGATCATTATCTCATGCTTTCCAAGCAGGCATTGGTATCAGTGTGGAAAACAGCGTTAGCAGAAATTTAGGCTCTAAAATTCTCAGGATAAGCCCCCAGTACATTGAAATTGTTAGGGAAAAAACCAACAAAAATTAAAAAAAAAAAAAAATTTAGATGGGTAAAAGTTAATCATTGGAAGCTAAGCATTTGTGCACTTCTATTCTTTCTTACAGCAGTCAGAGGCAACAGGAACCTCCGCTAAGGAACGAGCAGTCCAGCTTCGAGAGACAATTTGCTTTGTAGAGTAGCAAAGCCTTTCTTTGTCACAGGGTAGGAGACAGGCACATTGGTAAATGGGTCTGACAGACTTTTGGAGGGATATTCTTCAGGTACAGGCTATTAAGACACTTTTATTTTAATGTCTCTGCATATTATTTAGGCAGCCAAGCCACAGTGCTCCTGCCCAGCTAACTGTCCAGAGCTACATTTCTCTGTGTGTTACTCAGAAACAGCCCCCTCAGAAAAAGCAGGGGATGTAGGACATGCCAGCTCTGCAGCAGGACACGTGTCCCTCCAAGCCAGTACTGAATCAGGGCCTCAGGTGTGGAGGGAGCCCATTGCCATGGCCTTGGTGAGGTTCAGATGGGATGCAGAACACAGGCTGGGATCAGCTCACATTTTTAAACATTACCAGCAACTGCTGCATTCAGCCCAAACTGTGATTTGCCTTCTCAAGTTACCAAGGCAGTTCAGTGAAAGTACTGCCACCCTTTTACCAAATCCTTCAGAACACTGAGTGCAGAGAGGGGAACCACTGAGAGCAGAGTTACTCAGGGGACAGTTACAGTGGCTGAATTAAGAGGTCTGGCATGTTTTCCATCACGCCTTCTCTCACTGGTGTAGCTTAGATGACTGACCACCTGAAAAAAGTGTCACACCACTGTGGGCTTGGGGCCTGAGGACTGAGCAGGGCAAGGAATGTCAGTGGTCCATAAGGTTAATCTTAAGAGCTCAGAAAACACAGACGTGTGAATCCAGATGGGAACATCTGAAACTTGGCATGGACAGAGTGCACTGAACAGGTTAGAAATCTAAAGATCAGGACTCGACCCACATTCAAAGCAGGCATTTAACAGTCCAGACAACAACGTGGCAACTCACTACACGAATTCCAGGCCACGTGCCTGCGTGGAACATCCCGTTCCCACCCTTCCAATTTTGGTGGCGAGTCCCATTGTAACACAAAACCCCAGAAATGCCTGCTGGGTTTGCAATTCCTCATTTCTTTTTTTTTCCTTTTTTTTTTTTTTTTCTGATCAGTCAGGACTGCTGGAAGTGAGAAACGAATGCAGATCTGCATAGCTACAACAAGCTGGTGGCTGCTCATCGACCATGCACACACATACGAGCTCCGCAGCACTGAACTTGCCATTACCTACTTCACCACCGGTGTAGAAGTCAGAGTTTGTCGGGTGAACGACAGCATCACTGTCGATCGTGGCAATGTCAGCCTGTACAACTTGCAACTACAACAGGTAAACAGATGGATATCAACCACGGTGGACAGAGACCCAGCACAGGCTCTACATTTACACATGTACCAACGTCCAGATTTTCCTACCTGGACGTGTCCAAACCTTGCGCCAAATGCTGAGTTGTGTGTGCAGGTGTGTGTAGAGAAAGGGGTGTAGGGGACGGGAGGAGGAATATTGAGTATGACATGATCAAATCGATGTTAAAATGACAAGTCAGAGCAATCACATGAGATCATTTGCAAAGGTTTAAAATCAGCTAATGCCCCACTGCACTTTGCAGAAACCTAGAACAACCAGTTCCCCACAGAGCATGACATTAAAACATGGAATCTGTTTAAAAAAAGAAATTCAGGATCATCAAGCCAAACAAAATAATTAGTTTCTCCATTTTGTCAGCATCAATAAGCTGACAGGCACTAATCTTCATATGTAAAGTGATTGATCATTTTGTTTCTAAAAATGCCAGGAAACCTTGTATTTGCAGCCAGGATTGTACTCAATTTGCTCTAAAAAATACAAATTATTGTTCTTCTAGTTTAAAGGTAAGGCATATTTTCTCATTATGTGTTGGAATAGCTACGACATTTGTAAAGATATACTTATTTCTGAGAAAGGCCAATTTAAAGAAGGCTAATTTTTAAATCTTTTTTCTTGTTAAGTTACTTTCATGCATTCCCACAGGAAATGCAGGAGTGCAGAACTGTGGGTTGTATTCCATTAAGGAAGTTTAAAAAAAGACAGCAGCAGGTGTAATCAAATAAGAATATTCAATATTCAAATAAGAAGGGAATGCAGTATATAATGCATGAGAGGTAATTTTTCTTTTGCTGAAGAACAAACTTTTGCTCAAGAAAGAATTTTTGATTTCTTTTCAATCTGAACAAGACAGAAGCTTTAAAAGCAATTCACCATCAATGGTATTTCACTGTTGGTATAATACCAATATTTGTTTTCAACTGATTGTGAAGGGAGTAATTGAAACATAATGGAAACAAATCATTTGATTGAATTAAACATGAAATCAAGGTAGGAAAGATTTGGGGATACTTAATTATTTAATAATTCCTTTTTAAAAATTTAAGCCTACTCTAAGTATGAGGAAAAAAAAAAACCCCTGAGATGGCAGGTAGAATGGAGAAACTGCTTATTTTGAAAACAACCTGACAAAAAAGTATTTTAGTCCTCAAAGTATCCAAATAAGAAACCCCCCAAAATAGCTAACAGTCACATATGATCATTATGGAAAAGAATTTAAAATTTTGCTTTAAACTGAAATCAGCTTGAAGACTAACAATAACTGCAAATATTCAGATTTGGTGGGGGGGAAAAAAAAATATTTTGAATATAGTTCTTCGACAAAGCCGGACCTGCATGATTTGAATTTCTGCTCTTTAATTAAAGGTCTGAAGCCCTAGAGGGTAAATTCTGGGTTCCATAATTTCCATGTGACCGTTAGTTGTGTCAACCCATGCCCCATTTACCTAGGTCATCTTTAAGGTCAATGTCAGCATTGGTAGGATTGATAATGGCCTCCACCTCGAAGCCGGCTAAATTACTGATTTCACTGTGAATAAGGTTCAGCTGAAAAGAAAAGCATGAGGTGGGAAATAACAGGACAGCTGGGAAATCACAGAGAAGCTGCAGAAAAGTGAGCTTTGCAACACAGATGGAGATAGCATCACTGCAAACAAATATGCAAAATAAAAAGGCAGGTTGTAAAGGAGGGTTGTTGTCCCCTCCACACAAAAAATTCAAACGCAAGACTCAAACGTTGGTCACACTGGGAGGGTGTGAATGTACCTGCAATAAGCTCTGTGCTGATCACTAGTTGGGATTATTATTATTATTATCTAGGACCTAATGGGGCTCACAAGAAGGTTGGATAGGGACTTCTCACAAGTGACAGGACAAGGGGAATGGCCTTAAGCTAAAGAAGAGTAGGTTAAGATTAGATATTAGGAATAAATCCTTTCCTGTGAGGGTGGGGAGGCCCTGGCACAGGTTTCTGTGGCTGCTCCATTCCTGGAAGTGTCCAAGGCCAGGCTGGAACTACCTGGGATAGTGGAAGGTGTCCCTGCCTGTGGTGGGGGGTTGGAACAAGATGTTCTTTAAGGTCCCTTCCAACCCAAACCACTCTGTGATTCTTATTTTGGCATTACAAGAGGGGTTTTGTTTCTCCTCCAAGTACAGATGAAGGACACCCTAAGCACTCCTTAAACATCAATTCCAGGAATGTGCTGGGACCATTCAGCACTGAAATAGGATCAGAGCTGCTCCTCCTTTAAGCCAGCAAACACCAGCCTATCTCTGAGAGAGCACACACTTGTCTCCAGCAATTCCTCCACCCCAACAAGGGGATGTGTTTCTTTTCCTTTCTTATCAGTGGTCACCATGTCCTGCATTGCAGCACTTCAGTTCTCACTTCAGTTGTGCAGCTTTTGTGAGTGCCTGGTGAGGTACCATGAGCAGGGACATCATATTATGTGCTTATTGCTTCTAGTTTTTATTTGATTTGCTTTTGTCCCTTATGAAAGCAGAGATTTTTAACCCCACCCATTAATTCCTCTCACTACCCTTGGATTTCAAGCATGTCATTCTTGCTACAAAATCAGGATTTCTCCTGGGCACGTAGTAAATTGAGGAAGGTAACACAGAGATCTAGAGATTGACATCTGCACTACATGTTCATAAAGAATACAAAGAATTCAGGGAATTAATATGAGGAAGTGCAGATTTCAACTTCTGCCAATATATTTTAAGCAAGTCTTACAAACTATTATGTCAATAAGAAGTCAGTGAAAAAACTCAGAGCAGCCACAGTGACAGATCTTGCCATCTCATATTAGTAAGGATGTTTTTTTGGCAGTGCTCAGAGGTATAAAGTGATAGCACAGTTTGCTTACTACTGTCACTTTGGGTGTCTCATCACAGGATGTCACCCACACCACAGAAACAACTCCTGAATTTGATGTGAAAGCCAAACTTGGCAAAGGTCAAACCCGCAGGAGAAGCTCATAACCAGGGCTGGAGCAGGTTGTGACACTTCCATAGCTCCTGGTGGGAAATCTGATTTCACAGGTACCAAGTTTACAACCATCCAAACTTAAAATACTTTCAAAGTGAAAACAATTTTCCAGACTCTTTCATTTGGGGAAATACATTAACTACAGCATGATGGATGCTGTATCTAAAATGAGTATTTAAAATGATTGTTTCAGTGGCTGGCTGGGAGATACACAAAGCAACCATGAAAGAGAAAATTCTCGTTTGTTTATGTAATTCCTGAAACCAGCTGAAGTTAAGCCAGGCCTTCCTTCTAATCCAAACCCCTCAACCTATGAAGAATAACACACACCTTCAGGCAATGCACTTTATCTCATCAATAACTGAATTTTGTCTCTTGGTTTGTAATCCACGTTCTGTAAACTGAACTCTTCAAGTCATCTCTTTGTGTATGTTAATTTATTAATAGGGAATATGAGCCAATCCATGAATCCCAGTGAACGGGTCATTTAAGGGGCCCATCATCCACATAGTTAAGTTTTATGAAAAAAATATTTCCATTTCATTCATGTGTTTCTATGAATTGACCTTCTTTCTCTTTTTAAAAGCCTGCAATTTTATATCATTTGCATATGTTGCTTGAGTAAACTATGTTCCCTCAAAATAGGGTGATTTGGACTAAAAATGAGTGTAATTCAGCCCTGTTGTAAGTACAGGTCTGTTTGGGAATTTCTAATAAAACCTAAGAAAGCTTCCTTTCCAAATAGCTCAGAATCCTTTAATACTTCACACGTGGTGAGTTATTCATACTTGAGTTTGAGTCTTGAGTTTGACTACAAGCAACTGCTGTTTAAAAAAAAGTCAAATCAAATCAAATCAAATCAAACCAAAATGTTAAAGAAACTTCATGAATTTTAAAATTAAAAAAAAAAACCAAGAAACAAAGATTGAACACATGCACACACCAAAAGACTGTTTTGTGGAGACTTTAGTATGTTCCTAAGCATATTTCATTCTATAAATGATCCTCTTTGATCTCTAATTTTGTGTTCTACAAGTTTTTTAGTTTTGGACCTTAAATCTATCCCTGAGCTTACTCATATATGGGATTTACATAATAACTAGCTGGTAATTAAAGTTTCAATTTAACAGCAACAACAAGATGCTTAAAAAGCTGCCCATCACTGATAGCATGAGTTGGCAGCTAAGTATTATTTTACTAAATTCTGCATTTGCTGCTCAATGCACTGTCAGTTATCCAATTGCCAAAACCAATTAAAAAATCTATCAGAAGTTTTCCTGCAGAATGAAATCCTCCAGTGAGTAATTGCTCAATTCAGTACCCAACAGTATGAAGTGATCCCCTAAAGGGCCACTTTAAAACAATAAACAGGCACAACTTGCAGATATATGTGCAGCAAGGAATGAACATAACTATAGGTACCAATTTAATGTTAGTCAGATAAAATGCAGATGGCACTTGGCACATCCATGGGTATTTTCTCAGCCAAGCCTTGCACTTCTTATTTCAGATAAAATTACCTTAAAAGTCTTGGAACTTTTACTGAAAACTGCAGATGCCTGTTGCAGACCTCAGATCCAAATCTTAATGCTTGAGGTCTTAAAACTCTTCTCTACTTCTGAATCTTCTCAGAAAAACAAACCAATTTTGCACAACACCACAGTTCTATTGGGATGTCACTCGTAGCATGTGCAGTCGTTTACATATTAACTAGATTTTAATAATTAATTTAGAACTAACACACTTCTACAGGTTTAACTGAAGGGTTCTTTGCCATTTCCTGACCTCTAAGAATTTCTAGCTGAATGTTAGCAGTTACCTAAAAATTAAACAGTAATATTATTCTAATTAAATAATATACTATTAAATAAGAGTAATTTAAAAAATTGAGCAATATCTAGATTTGCAACGTTCTCATTTGTGTTTTCAGTCAATTAAATGTGGGGATATTAGAAGGGTGAAGAGCTGCTCTTGCAAATAAATCCCTTCCCTTCTGCAAAGATGGAGCCCAGAAGAAGATATTTCCCATTAAACACTCAGGAATGATGTGATACCAAAATCAAGATCATTTTCTTCCTTCTCTGTATCTAGCAAATGATTTTGTGATCCAGCAGATAATGTTTTTTGCAAACCAAAGAGACATTCTGTTCAAGGATGTCATGGGAGGTCTGAAACTCCTGATGGATTGATCTCAGCAGCAATTCTTCCAATGCCTTCTCTGACTCTCAGAACATCATCTGTTTGATTTGGAGTGTTCCCTCACAAACAGCTTTTCATTTTCCCTTCATGTTTTTTTTTTAGATTGTGTGTTACAACACAAGGCTGACACCTGGTCCCTCTCACATGCAGGGCCCAGAGCAGGGATGGATGTGTCACACCAGGGATTTTCTCAGGGGGCTGCACTCCCAGGGAAGGAGAAAGCCAGAAAGTCCATTTCCCAGTCCAAGGCACTCCCTGGGAAGCTCTACAACAGACACTGGCTTTGCTCAGCACAGCTTAAAGCACTCCTGGAGTGCAGGATTTTCTCCCACTAAGCCAGACAGCAAAGCCCCACTGATTTGGTGGGTCAGTCCTGCTGGAACACACCACTATTTCTTGTTACAGGCTTCCTTTGGTAACTAAAAGGAGCTCAAAATCAGCTCCAGAAGTCTGATGTTACTTGTTTTCTTGAAACAGTAATATAGTCTATAAATTTTGGGTTCTAATTTAGTCATCAAAATGTTTTCAGAAAACCACCCCTCCCTACTAGAAGTAAAATAAAAACCCCCTACCAAACCAGGAATCTGGCTCTGGTTGTAAAATTAAATGTGGAAAATCAGAAGTCTTGCAAAAAATGTTACTCTCATGCATGTTAAACTTGGCAAGGATAAATGGAGAACAACCTCAGTATGGAATCAAAATGAGTCAGAGGAGTTACATTCCACAATGGACAATGGCTCATCTTTTATGGCTTACAACACAATGATCTGATTACTGAATGACAGAAGAAAGATGCAGTTTTACTTAACAAAATTTTGTATCATGAACTAAAGGCAGGTTTCAGGATAAAAGACCAAATTAATTTAATGAATTGTCCCTTTAAATGGATCTTCTCTTTAAGCAGATATGTGTTTGTATTAAACCATCCCACATCCCAAAGCATATTCACAGGGAAAAAAAGGATTGCTGACTTCTAGCTTTTCATAAAAGCATCATTCATTATTACACAGCATTAATGTCTGTAAATCACAAAGCAGAACATAACAGAAAACCACTATTATGAACAAATGTCTAAAATAGGTTTTGATAAAAACCTGTAAATCATTTACATCAGCAATGAAGTGGGCTGCCCACTGGAAAAAATACATATTATTCTTAAAATAATCTCTTTAGCAGATGCTTAGCTGTAACAATTATGCTGTTTATGAATAAGGTGAGATAGATTACAAGCACACAGGCTTTCCTTCTAATTGAGTTTTTAATTATGTAGCCACATGAAGACTTATTTATGTATTTTTAAAATGTTTTAGGAGTTGTTTGAAATTAAAAAAAACTAGTATCATACACCTCCTCAGGTGCTCAGTGGGGAAATGTCCATTGTACCTGGATGTTTTGTGGAAAGGGGGGTGGCAGGAGGGGGGAATTCCCTAAGCAGCACAGAAAAATAGGTATTTATTTATGAAAAAGCAGGATCATACCTTCTGGCCAAGAAACAGGCTTTTGGTGGACAGGACTGTGAAACCATCTGCAGGAGTTCCCTCTGTTGTACTGTCAGCACTGGCTGATTTGCTCACTTCTCCCTGCTTCTTCTTCCAAAAATACAGTTAATTAGTTAACTCAAGGCTCTGAGAAAAAGAGTTGAATGACACTAAGATATGTGACATGCACTAAATGCTCACCAGGCAATAAAATGTCTGTACAGTGACATTGGATTAGACTAAAGTGACTGACAACAGCTGAAGGGATCAACAGGGAAAACCCCCTCAATGTCTGCAGATCCACAGGTGCCTTTTCTTGCCCATGACAGAGCAGAGCTGAGACTTGCAGGAAAATACAGAAACAGCCCCAAACTTTTACCAGCTTTCCAAAGGTTTGTGTGGACAAAGATAATGTGTGGGCAGACATTTGTTTGAAGGTAAAAACTGAGCTGTCACAGAATAAATTCCCTCTCTCTGGGAAGGGAGGTGCTCCCACATTTCACAGCTTTATTTTTAGAAATGCTCCTTTGTAATGTGGGTCTGTCCTTAGAGGAAGGGTCAGAAAAATAAATCTACTTTCTACCTGCCTGGTAGCAGGACATGGGCTGAACAATTTTGTGTCTTATTTAACATCATCACCTACTTGCACCTCCAGTAAAGCTGTTGGGGGAGAAGGAGTTCCCCTTAACTACCATTTCTTTTTCAACCCTTATTACTGCAGTGGAATAACAGGAACAAAATGATTTACTGAACAAAAAGGAGAATTAGGAACATTTCGAAAAAGGTGAATTGACTGCTGTGGTTATAAACTCAATCAGAGCCAAAATTAATTTCATCTTTTCAATAAAATTACTACTTACAATTGCATATAAATATTTGCCTCTGCAATATCTATGTTGAAGCTAAAAAGCACACCTGGAATATTAAGCAAGCCACTGTTTTCCTATTCTCCCTTTCCAAAGTATATAAACTGAATCTGAGGGTGAACAACTAAAACTACTTTGAAGCAAGGGTATACTGGTGCTCTTAGAAGCTGTAACCAGGCTTTACTTTACACAAATGTTTTGAAAATTAGAATTTCATGGGTCCCATTTCAATTCCCCAAGAGTTTACTGTTAGCCAAATACCAATATAGCAAGCAGACAATACAGTTTATTGTGTGGAAGAAAAACAGAACCCCACAACAGACTTCCTGCTTTTGTAATCAAGTAGGGGGGAAAAAAAAATCCAGATTTAAGGAAATTATTAGTGCATGGTTATTGGAAGCACTGGTCTTGAAATGTCAGCTACTAGGAATTCCATGGGGGAAAACTAAATTCAACAGCTAGAAAAAAAACAAAAAATCAGAAGTGACCAAGTAAACAGTAACAGAGACACACAGGATGAACAAAGAAGCTTTGTTTGACCCAGAGGCATTCTGTGTCCATTCCATGTGAAATTCCTGTACTTTTCTTCCTACTTTCATAACTTATTGTTTGACAGCAGCTGTTTGCAAAAGAAAAAACATCCTTGGCTACACATGCACCCATCAGAAAGACTCCCCCTGCTCCCACAGACTGGAACCTGTAAGGCATGACCAGTAAAGCCTCCCCATACATTCCCCTCTTGTGTCCTGCTGCCTCCAGCCTGTGCTCACCTACACAGGATTTATGGCTCATCTCCCTGCCCTGCAGACCTGAGGGTTTTCAGACTCCCAGCTCCTCCTTCCTTGCAGACACTGTGACTGGAATCACATGGATAGAAAGCTGAGCCTGTGGGCAGCTCCCTGCAGCCACTGTTTGGAAGCTTGTTTGGGTTTCAAACACCTCCCCCTACCTTGGATTTCCTTGCTCCTTTCTTGCCGCCTGTTTTCTTTGATACAGTTTTTTTCTGTGATGGAGACTTTGCCTTCTTTGCTGGAGGTGGAGTGATGATGGCTTCCAGTTTTCCTTTTGATCCCCTCTTCTTTGCCAACAGCTCTGGGTGAATATTGGGTAACACTCCACCACTGGCTATGGTGACCCCTTTCAATAGCTAATAAAAAATTAAGAAGTTGTAGATGATGAATCCCAGCATTTACTCACTGATAAATAGAAAATGGCATTTACTGCAAACTTTGCACATTGCCTTGAGTTTCTCAACACATTATCCTTGAAGAAGAGAGATGTGAATGTATGAAATGAAGCTGACCATGTACAAGATTTTAACTATAAAGGGAATGTGAGTTCTTCTTGCAACACACGCTTGGCTCTGTCAGCATCTCCAGAACTCCATCTCCACATTCTCTGAAGTCATGCCATGAAGGCTGTTACCCAACTAGGAAAAACAGGACAGCCCCAGCCCCACACATGAGGGCAGCCTGGGAGAGAGAAATGGGATCCCAAATTCCAGGGTGTGAGACTGCAATGGGTGCCACGCTGTGGAGAACCCAATGTATGTCCCAAGTGCTGAATGTCCTTGAAAAGTGCATTTTTAAAACAGATTTTTTTTCCTTAAAGAGACTTCAAAACGGAGGGTAACATTTATACAAATCTCTATACCTGGAAGTCTTCCTTCAAAAAAATATGCAGTTGAAGACCAATATTCAAAAGTGTGCAGTTCATTCAGGCCTTTAAAAGCAGAGGTGAAATATATCATGTTCTGTATTTAAAACCACTTTAACTCATTTTTTATGCATCTAACTGGGATTAATTCACTATTCAGGATACAAACAGTGACATCAAAGTCCCCCAGGTGCTCCCACCTTCTGATTTGTGTTTACTGCTCTCCAATCTCAACCAAGAGGCTCAACCTTTGTGAGGCTCCGAGCTCACAAAGGGATGAGGAATGGAAAATTTCACACAAAGCCAGAAGGAGGGTGGTTTGGGGATATTATTTTTTTTCCCTGCTCCATCATGATACCTAAGTTTGGAAAAAGTACCTTTTCAGATGTGTTTTTACAGCACCTCACACAAAGATACATTAATTCCAGCCACTGCCTCTGGCTGACACCACAGTAATAATAATGTCCCAATTTTGGGGGGCACATTTAAAGGCATCTTGAAGCTTGCAAAGGACTTGCAAGAGTTCAGAGCTCTTCTGAAGTAACAGCCTTCAGTGGGAACAGGGTAAGTCCCACTGAGTCCTCAGCTGCATAAAGGGGGAAACACAAACAAACCAGCAAAAAGCATCTCCAAGATTTTCTGTGTCCCTGTAGAGTTCAGGACAACATCCCACTCCAATAGAAACATCATATCACATCTCCATTGCATTTTTACACATTTTTAAGAGTGCTGAAATCCATAATTAAGCTGAGTGCTGCAGTTACTTACACAGGCAGCAGGTTGGTGAGTGATTGAGCTGTTTCCTGGTGTGCTGCTCAATAACCAGAGGTCTTGAGTTACAACTCAGCTGTATGGAAAGACAATTTAAAAAGCCCTAAAGGAAATCCTGGCCCTCACACAGCAGAGGTTTTTCTTACCTGATTTAATTCTTCATCATTTGCTACAGCCAACAGGATGTGTCTAGGAGTGACTCGACCCTTCTTGTTGTCCCTTGCTGCATTTCCAGCCAGTTCCAGAATTTCCGCTGGAGAAAAAGTAAAGCCCTTTAAATTCCAATGGGATCATTAAGAAAAATCAATGTGCTATTTAGCACCCATGCAAAAAGATATGGGAATTACATCATGCTGCTCCCAACTGCTGTAGATACCCTCAACAGACATCTAAAACTATTGTTTTCTATGTCACTGAAGAACAAACTCACACTTGAAGTCCTGTCCTTTAAACTACGATTATTTTTTTGTTCTTTTGAAGCAGTTTCTTCACTTTTCAGTGTTCTTCTCAAGGCTACTCTGTGCTCATCTCTTAGGGTCCCTTTCCTATCAGCTGACAGAGTATTAGATGCACAAATTCTACAGCCTTACTTCTCAGACCTGGCAAATGAGAGTTCTGGCTTGCATTGCTTCTACTTTTTCATTACTGGAAAAGATGTTATTCTCAATATCTCATTTTTAACTTGATGGAAACATGTAAATACACATCCAAGTTAGCACAGTAAAACACAAACTCTGCTGCTACACTCAAAGATTTTTTTCCTCTATCTGACAAGAAGTTTCTAACTGGAAAAACTAATTGATGAATCATGTTTGCTCCTAATAAATTATCTCCTTAGAAGAAATTTCCAGTCCTGACAAAATAACATTTAACAGCTATGCATATGATGGCTTTTACTGGAAATAGGAAAGATTAACTTGCTCCCCTGCAAGGATCTATCAAGTGAAAGGCCAGAGCATCTCCTGCTAATTTAGCTCAACAAGCCTTGGGCAAGGATGCAATTAATTACAAGAAAGTCTGGGGAACAATTAAAAAAAATGACATAACATGCTTATCTGACTTTGCAATTATGTGCTGCTGCTGTCACCTTTTATCTCCCTCTCCACAATCTGTGTTTCACTATTGCTTTTGTTATATTTCCTTTTGCAAACCTGGTAACAGTTGGAGAAAAAGAGAAAAAAAAGAAAATGAAAATGTCTTTTTTTACATCTATTACACACCAATATTAAATGTAACATTACAATAAGGTATGAGATTGATTTCACATTTAATAACTGACTGCAGCAGGAGAGCTCTCCCATAAGCTTGCTTTAGAGGCAAAGAGAACTGAATTAAGACATTAATGTGGAACGAAAAAGACTAAAATCAAAGTCCATATGCCTTTACCAGAAGACACAGTAAATCTTAACACTACACAGCACAAAATACAGCTTCTCATTAGACTGAATTTCACATGATTCTCCAATTATTTTCCATCCTAAGCCCCATGACAAGTAAGTTATGATACTTATTGGAAAACTTACAGCTGCTTCTGGAGGTTCCGCAGTTAAACCTCATTGAGGATTTTGGTAGTTTCCACTATTTCTATGTTCTTCAAAGCACACCATTAACATTATTACAGGGTGGGACAGAATGTTAAGTCAAGGCTCCCAAAGGTAACTCAACATTTCATGCTGACAACAACTGCTTTAATTTATTTTTAAAGCAGGATTAGCAGGGTAAGGTCAACCTGCCTCTGCTTTCCACACTTCCAAAGAAGTGAGTTAAGCTGGCATAATCCTTTTCACACAAGTCTGGAAAGGCCCAGCTCACACATGTGAGGTTGAGCTGCCTGTCATGACAAAGATGTGTCTCCCATCCCTGTGGACACCCCATGGACCTCAGGGAGACTCCGTGTCACGGAGCAAATCCACCATCTCCAGATGAGGGATGGAACTGGTTGTACCCCAGAGTTTTAGTCCCAGCTGGAAAGGCTGTGCTTTGGTTTGCCTCTGCTCTCCTGCACCAGCCCTGCTGAACAGTCAGTGTTACTCACTGAGACTGAGCAGCACCACTATGCAGACGGGTCACTTTGGAACTAAAGGCTCTAAGAAAGTGTTATGCCTGTAAAGCACAGAGGAATGTTTTATTTGTTCCTCATAAAACTCAAATGTCTGCCTCGTACAGTGGAGAACTGTTCTTGTAAGTGCTAAGCCCTCTTCCTTGGACAGGAAAGCCGTTTGGAAATTACAGTTTTCTAATGGTCCTTTAGGGAAGTTGAGGTCCCCCACTTCCTCTTCAGGAACACAAGGCTCTGCTCTGGCCTTGAGGACCACAAACGAGGAGTTTGGGGAGAGGGAGAGAGGAGGAGGAGGGCAGGGAGGCTGGAATTTCTCTTCTGGCTTTTTCCTTAGCTCTCCAATTATAATCCAAGTATTGCTTGTGCACAGAGAGACCCCCAGCAGGGAACAGCCCAACTCAGCCATGCACAGCCTGAGTCTCCTCTCAAACCAGAACATCAGGAGATATTCGAGATGGAGCCAATACAGGCAACAAACCCAATCCAAACCCAACAGCTCAGAGCACTTACAAATGCTGGAAATGAAGACTGTGTGGATGTGGATGGGATTTGGAGTGCTGGCCTGGATTTTGCTTGCAGGCAGTTTTACTTTTACATCTGGTTTTAAAAAAATTAATTCTAAAGATTTAAATGGTGTTTCACCCGTGTTTTAAACTGATTTTAAATGAGATGAAAATCTAGTTCTCTCTGTAAGAGCTGACTCAAGTTTCCAGAAGAATCACTCTGGATTTAGCTAGAAAGAGCAGTAGCTGGGAAAAGGTACTTAAAATTGAGACTGGATCTGAATTCTTAGGTCAGACTCATCTTTGGAAGTGCAGCTCTACCAGGTTCAAAGGTTTGAGTCATTGAGGAGTTTTGGTTCATTAATCTTCCCACAGTGGGAAAAAACAGACATTCAAAAACCAACTCCTGCAACTCAGCAAGGGCACCAGAGAAATGTTACACTTTGCTTACAAGTGTTGAGGAAAAGAAAGTGTTAAGAGTTTCCATGACATCAGGATTCACTCAGTTTGTATTTATCCTGCCAGAAGACCAAAATATTTCACAAAAATGAGGCCTCACAAAAAGGATGGAAGTTGCATAATGTCTATTCCATTCGTTTCATATATTTACTCAAGGCATTTCCCCCCTGGAGAATAATTACATCAGCACCACTCAGGCAACAGACACACTTTACAGAAGCACAGAGCATGAAAAGCTCTATTTTTTAAAAAAATTAAGAAAATATCCAAGTTTTTAGATATTACATGTTTTTGAAGGTATAATCCTTCAAGTACTGCATATCAAAATCTTAGTTTCATATGAGAAGATATTCTATTTGCACAAATGGTTTTTTCTGTGCTTTGGAGTACTTTCAAAGAAAAAATGCAAAATGTAGGTACTACTTTAAGTGCAGATATAAAACAATCCAGTGAAAAAGTTGTGAGAAGTATATAATCAAGAAAGAAAAAAAATTAAGTAGGAATGCCCTGGCAGCATGTGATATATTCATGTATGGACAGCTGTTAAGCAGCAAAAAGGGGATGGATGCCTCAGAAATCTGATTATATCATTAACATATTGATTTGATTTAAAATATATAGTTATGATTAATATTTTTCTTCCTTTCAGCCATTATTAAAATAGAAGGTTAGGGTTAATATTTTTCTTCTTTTCAGTCATTATTAAAATAGAAGGTTAAAGTGGGAAGTGAAAGTCCTAAAAGTTAGGAAACTTTCTCTTCAAAGTTAACTCAAAGGTTGTTTTCATTTACATCAATTGAAAAACTCCTTTGTACAATTTAGAACCAGGATATGGGTAGTGAAAACTGGTCTAAGCCTGTTCTCAGCACTTGAACCAAAACTGCTTTTCTTCAGCTGAGGTTTTGAAAAGTTCAGTTAAATATTTTTAAAGGAGAAAAGAAAACCGGTTGTGTATCTTTGTATTTCAGCCTGAGATAAGGCCACAGGAAAAGCTGTTCTCAAGGCATTTCCTACTCAAACTCAACCCAGAAGTGTCAGAAGTCTCCACAGAAACCTCATCCTGAAGCAAGTTTTCAGGGTGAGTTCCTCATCCTCTACTCTGAGGGACTCTGGGACATCCTGCAAAGTTCCCAATTTCACTACTTGCATTTCCCTGTTTCCCCCTGGAGCTGCTCTCTGTCTCCAATAATGTTGCTTTGGTATTTCACAGCACTTGCAAATTTTAGAACCAACACCACGAGGTTAAAATTAATTACTATTAGACCAAAACAAAGTAGGAATTGCAGACCTGGGTGGAAACAAAAGCCAATGATTTCTTCCCCCACTCCTGGAGAGTGCTCTGGTTCATTTATCCTAATTTTCAAACAAAATATTACTCATCATTACTGACTAAAACTCATTTCAAGCCTAAATGACAAGGCTTTTAGCTTATCATGCATTCCAGGCTGTAATACTTTCTAAATGTAAATAGTCAATTCAATTGCTCTGAGTTCATCCTCAAAATGTTTTTCTTTTTTTTTTTGGTTTCCACCTCAAGCTAAATCTCTGCTGTTGCATCAAATCCCCTTGTCCATCTTCTCTTCAGGGAGATGAAATCATAGCTTTGAAAATGAAACTCTTAACAACTAACAGGTGATGTGTTGACACAAGGCCAATTTCTGAACACACAAATTCCAACAGGAACAAGTCAGGGCTTTCTAAAAGAATTGTGAAGCCTCTCCTCAAAAGAAAATTGAAAACAATATCCAGGAATCAAAGAAAAATGAATGTTGATACAATTCCACTGAGAAAAATATGTATTTGCTACAAAGCCAACTACATGACAAGGAGTCTGCTTATTGTACTTTAAATTAATCATCTTCCCATCAGCATTTTATTGACCTGAGAATCATTTTTCATGATTCCAGAAGGTTTTAACCCAATCAACCCCAATCAACCAAGACTCTTAAGAGTTTCCTGCATTCTTCTCTCTGTGTATTCCACCCAATCCCCCTGGAATCTGCACGAGGGAAGGTAAAATCACTTAACAACACTTTCCCTCTTATGCATTCCAATAAAACAGTTCTCAGCCTTGGTTCAAAGTCATGGAAATCTGATGCAGTGAAAATCAATTCAAGAAATTTTACTGCTTTGAACAAGCCTTGATGAAACCTAAGCTCTCAGCAGGGCAATCATCTTCTTAGGATGTGATAAAACCCCAAACCTCTCAGTCCTGAGTGTCTGAGCTGTACCAAAACTAGGCCCCTTAAAGGAGAAACCATTAACTTTGCCAAGTTATTTTAAGTTTTGCATTTCTGTGAGGCAGATGACAGACTGCTGTTTACATAAAACACAAATTCAGGCCACAAAAGCCACTTACACATCTTTTAAGCTCTCTTCTACACTTTAATAACTTTTTTTTTCTTTTGTATGAGATCCAATGTTATTTAACTTCCTATTTTTTTTTAGTTTCCTGGTTTACTGTGGATCTGTAAAAGGTATGAGTTCAGTTTTTTTGGAAACCTGAATTTCAACTCAAATGTTAATTATTACAGCAGTCACACCCTGAGTACTAATTTGAAGAGACAGCCTACTTCTTCTCCAGTGACTTCAAGAATCCTGATATAACTCAAATCTACCTTTATTCTTGTCCAGTGGAGCTGGCAGAGCACATCTGCTGGGACTCACAACAGCCTACAGATGGTCTAGAAAAGCACTCACACCTGATTACTTGAGCAAGTGCAGCATGTGGCACTTGGGGACATTAGTGGTGGCCTTGGCAGTGCTGGGTTAGTGGCAGGACTTGACCTGGGAGGGCTTTTCCAACCAGGAATGCTTTGGCCTGGCTGTTAGAGAGTAAAGGAGATGACTCATGTCTTAAGACTTGGTCTTAGCTTAGTGTCTAACCTTGCATTTCCAAACATTAAGGATGGGTTAGTATCCATTTTTAGTATCCACAACATCTTGAGACAGCAAGGCTCACTACACCACAGATATTTCTGCCAGCTGGAAGAAAAGTACCTCCTGTTTGCTTTAGAAATATTGCATTTCACTGTATATTCCCTAAATTTATTTTTCCCCAATGAAGTTTATATTGAGGATGGAGCATTTCATTTGACTGCACCAAAGAATCCACATGGAATTTAATTTTTAAACTAATTCAGGGATAAATATACTGTGGAAAAAAGACCAAAGACAGAATATTATCTGAAGTCAGGCATTCTAAATAATCCTCATGGAAAAGGGGAAAAACAATGCTTACAATATTGATGTAAGAACTTCTAAAATTCAGGAATATCTGAGGAAAAAAAGTGGTGCTAAATACACTGTGCTGCTCTAGAGAGTCAGGATGTCTTCCTGCTTTCAAACCATTTGTGCCACGACTGTCATTCCAAGAATAAAGGGCCAAAGAAGAAAAGACTAAAGTTTTATGCATTCTTTTATTCTTCTCAACAAGGAATTCAAGTTAAAACAAAGATAAGGGTAGAAAAAATGTGTAGCAAAATCAGCTCTATTTTTTTTTTCACTTCACTTACAACTCATTCTTCAAAACAAAGGCTAATATCAATATTAAATTGGGCAGCAATATACAGTAGAAGTCATTACTCTGCTGCAACTTAGTCAAATAAGCAGATGAAATTACTTACTAGATTACTTACTAAATTGTAGATCTAAAAATATTAAAATATTAAAAATAACTAAAACATAAATAAAGTTTAACATTTTCATCCCAACATGACACATGTCACAATGCAAATCCTAATGCATATTTACACCTCTCAACTACACTGACACACCAGAGTGCACTGTTAGGGCTTTTCTAGTGAGAAAATACTCTGGTTCTTCCTGTTTTCCATCAAACCTGACCTGTGTAGCTTGGAGAGGACATTAGGGACTTAATTGGGTCAGTGATTTTGTACTGAGCAGCTTTTGTAACTTGGAGATCCACTCAAGTTTCTGGCACAATAAGACAGAGACCTACACAAGCACTTGCAGAACTGGAGCAAGGAAGGGCTTATCAGTGAAAGAAAACTCATTTATACACATTTAAAACACACTGATTCATGCATTTATAACTCAGAAAGTCAGTTGTTCAGTTGAGAACAATGCAAAGTTTTATATCTAAAGAGACACTTCCTACAAGTAGAGCCAATCTCACTTAAGAGCATGACACAATTCTTATGGAAAAAGAATGTTACAAAAGAGTTTTGCTCTGCTGGTATTTTCAAAAGGTCTCTGTTTATTGCCATAAACAACCCTGCTGTATTTTAGGTCCAGTATTACTCCATATTAAAACCACACTGGACAAGAAGAGGTAGTTTTGTGCTGGCTCAGGTAAGGCACAGGTCTAACAGGCCTCTAATTTATTTTAAATTTCTTTGGGACACAGTTTGTGTCCCACACCATAAAAGGGATTGGTGTTTCTAAAGCTGCCTGCTTAAACAGAAGAAATGTGTCCTGGTACTAACACACACTTCAACAGTATCCAAAAGATATTGTCAATTAATTATCTTCTAATATTTCATTATTCCCCAAAGACTGTTATTTACAGCAGTCTCAGAATGCCTGGAACTTGGACCTGCTTTTATTCTAATGCTTTATTGTGGCCCCTGAGCTCCCCTCAGCCCCCAGGCAGGAGTTCAGCACTACATCTGCTTTGACAACGAGGGAAATCATTGTTTTCCTCTGTGACCCTGGAAAGATTTTGGGCAGTGAGCACCACACCAGAGGTGAATGGCAGTTCAAGTTGATCAGCTCACACTTGGGAAAGTGAGCAGAGAAACTTCCTGCATTCAGGAAGGACTTCTCTTTTGCAGCTGCCCTAAGAAAGTCTCCCACATCAAAAATTAATCAAGGTGAAAATGCACTGAACTGAGCTCCAGCACATGAACCTCCATCATTTGATTCTGGTGGCCTCAGAAAAACTGGAAACAAAAACTCAGCTAAGCACCAGAATGCCTCAGATGCAATTCTGATTTTGGAGTTCAAAAAGTTAGTTGACATTTAAAAAAAATGCTTATTTGACGTTTTAGCAAAATATATAATCAACAGAACACACAATGGGCAAAAAAAACCCAGCTGAGGAAAAAAACTAATGGAGAAACCAGACATTTACCTGTTTCTCCTACCTTCACTACATACATAACAAATATAAATCAGAGTCTCATTTCTCCTGTATCCCTGTGCTCCTGCTGTTTTATAAACTTCTCTTTCTCCTCATTTGCTATGACATTTTGGCAATTGAAAATCATTTACAGTGTAGAACAGACCATGGGGGACAGGGGGAGCAGAAATCACTTGCAGGTTTGGTTCTTGCTGCTTTAAATACGCTCAAGAGATTCCTATTTTTCTAGGGCAAAGGAGTATCTTTTCCAGTTCCTAAGGAAGTTTGGACTATATTGTAAGTTGTGCAGGCTGTGACCTGGTCAGAGCCATGGGGGGACCACTTGTGACAAATGCAAACCACCCTGAGTGGCTGCAATGCCCCAAATGAAATTTGTGCCCATTCCCTGGACAGACCCACTGTTCTTTTTTGACATCAACTGATACTGATGCAGCACTTTGCACAAGAATTAAGGAGTGCATTGCAGTTCTCTAAGTCCACCTTAGGGAAGATAAATAAGAACCACTGTAAACCAAGTGATGCAATAAGGAAAGAAGACAGAAGGAATTAACCAACACTGAACTTGCCAACATACAACTGTTGGTAATGCTGTTAATGCCTAAAATTAGTTCTGCAGCATAAGAAGAAATAATCAAATATTCTGACTATTCCCTGCAAGACAGGCAGCACTGCATGAACTGCTCCTGCAAAGGAGGAGAAGAAACCAGAGCCAGGCATTAAAGTTCCTAAGCATCCACACTATTTCTGCAGGGTAAAGAAGGGAAGTACATCCACTTGCTTTGCTATCAGTAACACTCCAGGGTACTTTCTGCACACATATCCACAAAACACACATTTGAATCCTATTTACAGTGGACGTAACACATTATTTCCTCAGATAAAAATCAGGTAACAATAAACTTAGGAAACTAAACTGCACACACTGGGTGTGCTGATGAGAGAACTGTTTTGTGATATTACTTTTCAGTAACAAAAACCTTTAGTGAATAAGTAAAAGAAGGAGAACATTCACTGTGTAACCTGTTTATATGTCAAATACATTGAAATCCAAGAACCCAAGAAATGGTGGAATGTGTACTTTTCCCTCCTATGAGCACTCATATTTACATGGTAAGTGTGAGTTACTTTCAAACTACAAAATGGAGAAAGTCATAACTCCAGGTGAATCCAGAACAGAACTCCAAGTCTAAACAGCTGGAAGCATTTCAAAAGTTCAAATATCAAACTGAACAAAAAAAATCCCAGATTTGAGCACATTATGGGCTAATTTCAGATTTACATCAAAGTTCAACTTTAGCAAAGGCCAGCAAAATTTAGCACCTCTCCTTCTAAAGGTTTAAAGTTGGTTCCATACTCTGCACACTTGATGAACCAGTTTCCAAACCTTTGTAGGTTCCTATTAGGTCACGTCTCTGCCATTTCCCCTCTTCTATTTTTTTCTGAAGTTTCTCTTTCCTACAACTGCTTTTGATATTTTACATTTCTCCTTTCTGGATGCACAGGATTGCTTTTTTGATTTAGTCAATTTATTAACATGCCACTTCACGTGGCCTCCTTCCTATTATGTCACGTTCCTGCTTTGACTTTGAAATGGTTGCAATGCTTTGATTTAGTCTCAGACCATGTGCTGACATGATCATCTTTAAAAACTCTCCTGGAGAGAAGTCAGGATTTCTCTGGGTTTGTGAGGTAATAACTGCCAAGAGGTAAAAGAACACAAACCAAAAATCTCCAAACAGCCCATTTCAAGGGAGTGTTTCTGAATTACACTGAAAGAGATGAATGACCTCGAGTTCAGAAAACATACTGAGCACTAAAGGCTAAAAAATTGTAATATATAGAGTATGAAAAACTTACAGAAAGAGAAGGGGGAAAAAAAAAACAACCCACCAGACTGGAAGAGTCAGGAGACTGCAAGAAAGCTGGAGAGGGATCTTTTACAAGGACTTGTAGTGATGGGAGAAGTGAAATGGTTTCAAATCGAAACAGGATAAATTTAGATTAGATATTGCAAGGAAATTGTTCCCTGTGAGGGTGGGGAGGCCCTGGCACAGGTTGCCCAGAGACGCTGTGGCTGCCCCATCCCTGGAAGTGTCCTAGGTCAGGTTTGACAGGGCTTGGAACAACCTGGGATAGTGGAAGGTGTCCCTGCCCACGGAAGAGGGTGGAGCAAGATGGGCTTTAAGGTCCCTTTCAACCCAAACCATTCTATGATAAAACTATTACTAATTCTGGAAAGAATATTTTTGCTTTTCAGATGCATCTATGTACAAGAATGAAGAAAACCTTGAGATACACAACACCAGGATTATCTACTCAGCCTTCAGAGGAGACAAAACCCCCACAACAAACCTGCCTGTAAACATTTAAAGGGAGGCAAAAAGAACATACTTTTCCCTTTAACTCTACTTTCCCCCTCCCTTTTTTATTTTTCCTAAAGTGTGCAACTTTTCCTTGACTTTTTGTGGTTGTCAGGCAGTTTCCCAGGATGCAGAGCAGTTAAAGAAACATCTTTATTTCTCCAACCTATTCTTAGCTGCTTAAACCATCACTGCCTCAGTAAACACTTGAAATCCAACAGTTAAGCAGTAACATGTGCTGCTCATTAGCAGTGCCTTTAGCTCACCTGTATTGCTCTGTTTCTTTCAAAGAGCAGCATTCAAAGCACCCTTCACCCTAAGAAGCTTTTTATTTGAGTTGTTATTGCTGTAAGCAGGAACCCAGCTGAAGGAAATGTTAATTTTTTAAGGCCACGTATGAAGTTTAAAAGCATTCTTTTAAAAAAAAAAAAGGCCCAAATAAAGAAAACTGAATGTGAACAAGTGAAGGAAAAAAAAGGGTATTTGATGAAAACAAGCACTCTATTAATTATTCACTAATGGTACCAATCTTCATCTTTAGGGGAAGAAAAAACTTCATAGAAAAAACACCAGCTTATTTCTGTTCTTCAGTGTCAATTTGCATTATAAAGTGTTATCTAAAATTGTCCAAGTGTCAGGTTGATCCAGTTTTAAATACTCTCAGAAAATTTAAACTACATGCTTTCCAACTTTGTATTGAAGTCAAAGAAAGAACTGTTATCTCAGAGGCCCTTAAACCCTCCTGGCCCTTGAAACACTCCAACCTGCAGCAAGCACAGCACTGCCAGAAGCAGATGCACTGTAAAAAGAAATACTGCTATGAGAAAAAAGATCCAATTCAAGCTTTTCCTTAGTCATGCTGATAGAGTCTGTCTCCAAACAGCAATCCATGTGGCACTTGTGCTTTTTCTGCTGTATCCCCACACCACAGGTAAATGCTTACAAGTTGAGCTGGTCATGTGAAGTTTTCTGAACTATTGGCTACTTTTATCTATTAGAATTTGTTTCATTTTAAGCAAATCATTACTGCAAAATGTGCTGATGCACAGTTGGGGTTTTCCATCAGAACACTGCTTTTGTAGTATTTGTGGGATACCCTTACAATGTCTTAAAGAGCTGCTGTGTAGGGACCTTGCATGTCTAGTCATGCTTTGGAAACAGCATTTTCTTCCTTAAAAGTTTCTTTCTAAATGGAGGAAAAATAATACTTTCATCCTCCAAGAAGGTGCTGTGAGGATGAGATAATTATCTAAGATGTTCTCATTTTGATGGGATGAGGGGAACAGAGCAAGGACAACAAATGAACAGTGTGCATTTACACACAGACTCAACCAAACAAACTGCAATCAGCACATGCAGTCCCAAAAGAAATGTGTAAATTGACCAAAATGTTTAAAGAAGCCTGTAAGTGTAAACACTGAGAAGCTCCCTCTTTCAAATGAATGTAAATGCTTAACAGACAATTATAACCCAAAGTCAGCAGGCTCAAAATGAGAGCAAGAAGAGCTGCACCAGTGTAGGCCCAGTGCACACACACTGCTGTTGGCTGGAGCTCTGACTGCCTGTGTGGAAGGAGAGTTTGTAACAGGGGAAATCCAGCACTGCAATGAACAAAAGCCATCAAACTCTGACACAGGGAGGAGGGAACCTCAGTCTTGGCTTAGATATATGATCAGCACAGCACACACCACAGCTGTAACTTCTACACTCCTTTATCAATCACAGGGTTTTTCCCTGTGCAAATTCAGTTTACAGGAATACATTCACACTGCTCAGTAAAACCTACCAGTCAGATATTCCAGCACAGCAGCCATGTACACAGGAGCACCAACACCAATCCTGTACTTTGGGTGGCCCTTCTTGATGTAACGGAGCATTCTTCCCACAGGGAATATGACCCCAGCCTTGGCGGAGCGGGAAGTCTTGGTGGACTTCTTCTTTCCACCCCTGCTGGACATCTTGTCTGGATCAGCTCTGAAACAGCACTCTAGATATTAGGAAAAATAAACAAAACCAAGCAAAAGATAAATGGTTATTAATAAGGACTGATGCTATAATATCATACACTGAATTTCAACACAAATCAGTATTTTGGGGTAGGCAATGCCTAAAACATACAGACAAGTTGCCTTTTTGGAGTATATACAACAACTTACATACTACTTAAAATAATTTTCCACAGAATGGTTACTTGCCATTGTAATCTTCACATAATTTTATATAGGAAACATACCTAAGGCATTATTTCCTATAAATACACTTTTCTGAAATTCCTAACAGATTAAACCCAGTACCACTAATGGAGCAAAGAGTGATAATTCCTAAATTTAAGAGAGCTTCTGCATTGAAGCAGAGGATGATTTCTGCAAGAAGTCTGACACAACCCTGTGTTCTCCAAGCAACACTTTTGATGAGGCAGTTGAACAGCTGTGGTAGGACAGTTATGCCCAGGAACACTGAGATTCCTAACTAGGAAAAACTGTGGCCACTAAAGCTTTCCTCAAGTGTATTCACCTTCAAAAAAACTTGATTTTCAAGATGTGCAAAGTGACAGAACAAAGGCCTATAGATGGCAAAATCCATCTCCTGCACACTAAATTTAGAAACAACTGAAATGCCCCCCCTGAGATGTGAATCTATTGAGACCCAGCTATCTCCACATGGAAGAGCTATGGCTTCAATGTGCCCTCCAGGAATGTGATGAGTTTCCATCTGCCACCTTTCCCTAGGAGCACATTGGTGTGAACAGCCAGCAGATATGTGACAACTGTATCTCACTTTATCTCAGGGAGGAAACCTCCAGCTGATCCAGCTGTCAGACATACTCTGTTCTCCCTTTGATTTCTGCTCAGGCTGTAAACAGCAGCTGACACATTCAAAGGGCTGGAGGGTTCACAGGCTCTCAAGGTATCTTTGAAGGTTTAGGCAATGCATTGGGTTTTTGAAATTACCTCAGAGGAAAGGAGAGAGTCCCCATCTCCCCCTCCCTCCTGGCTGAGCTCCAGGGAAACCAGCAGAATGCACCAGTGATACATCTCTGTGCACCCAGTTCTTCCCCTGCTGCACAAATCCTCCCTAAAACACGTGTAAATTCACTGCTGTTTACACTCTCCTCAGTGAAACCCCTCAAAGCCTGCCTTCCCATCACACCATCTCTCTGCTTCCTTCTGTTTCTCTTGTTTATCCTGAATTCTCTCCCTGCCCTTAAGAACTTCACCGTATTTGCCACATTTGACTCCATACCTGGGAGAGCTCAGAATTTGGCAAAACAGGTTCACCAACCTCACTCCTAAGTTTTGCAGTTTCTGTTCTGTGCTGACACATCCTGCAGCCCTTTAAATCTCAGTGAGTCACTGACACTCAGAGTACAGAACTGCCAAACAAAGAGCACTCAGGAGAACTAAAGAAACACAAGTATCCAACATTTCTTTCCCTTTCCACTTCCACATTCCATTCAGCAGAGTCTACACTTGCACATTAAGTAAATTATATGCAAAGGGTTTACTGCTTGTTAAGGGTAAACTAAATAATCCCATTTTTGTAGCTCAGATGGAAGTCACACTGCATTTAGGAACTTATGTCAAAAAGCAGACAGCAATCTGCAGAAAGGGGAAGTCATCAAAAGGGCTCCTTCTCCTTTCATCTGCTGTGAACTCAGCTCTGTAACAACCATTATTCTGCAAGAAGAGGACAAAAGCCAAATTTCTTGCCTTGAGAAACTGCCTAAGTGGAGCTCACCAATGATTTAAAAACCCATTTAATTGTATTTTCTCATCTAGTTAGCTCTGTCTTTGTTAGCAGGAAGGCTGGGTGGGGCTTTCAGTTGGCTATGGACCCTCTGCCAGAAATTATTTTCCTATTTCATAATCCATTTTCATTAATAGTACTACAGATGTTTAATCTCACAAATGTTAAGCAGTTCATTGAACTGAATACCAGGGAAAGGGGATGAGAAATACCTGTGCTGCCCCACCACACCTTTGGTTTGTAACTTATGGGTGAATGAGGAAAAACATAATTTTTCTAGAGAGAACCTGCAAGCCTTAAGCAGTAAACTTCTATTAACAATTTAGCTTATGAGTTTATGGGATAGTCAGAATAGCTGGGAGGGAAGATGGATGTTTCCCTTTGGCAGAGTGTCAGCCATCAGCTGCTCTAACATTTGGATCAAAGCATTAGTAAAGTAGGTAACAATACAGAATAACACAGATCCATATAAAAATGGTAGGTTTTTTCTCTCATACCTTTATTTTATCACCTCAGCAAATTCTACAGGCTATTTTCTCCCTTTATTTTATACACTTGGTCACATTTCTTGCATTAACATTCAGGATAAACCTGGACCTGTCTTGACAATTGACCTGATTCCTTCATACAGAACATGAAAGACCTTTCTGATTGTAAGATAATTTTTGAGGAAAAATCTTGCCTAAATCAGACAGGTGGTGGTGAGGGGGGGGGGGGGGCTCATTGAAAAAAAACCCAAGAACTTCTAGAACTTTTAGTATTAAACGTGATAAAGATGAGTTTCAGAGCTTCTCATCTCAAGGATCCCATCCCTACATGCAGTGTTAATGTTTAGATGTTGGGGGTGGAGGGAGGGAAACTTCAATCAGGTTTCAAGTACCACTTTTACAGCTGCCAACCACCTCATTTGGAAGGTGAAAGTGAGAGCCTGGCATGGAAAACCTTTTTCAGAGCTTAATTGTGCATTCAGGATCACTGCTTTGCAGAACCTGTTTGTCCTGCATTCGAGCTGAGGGATGGCCCAAGATCTCTTCTCCACTTCTGGTTCTCCACACAAAAAGAGAAGGAAAAGAGATTTCACTTGCAAAAGCCACAAGAAAAGGTGCTGAAGTGAAATGTAAAGAGCACAGCAATAGATCAAAACCCAAGGCAAGCCGCGTGCCTTCCGGGTTCCAAACTGGTTTATCTTTGTAACACCAGAGCCTCTGGAACGCTGCCAACACTAATGAACCGGAGCTGTTTGCTGAGTCACCGGGAGCCCGCAGATCACACACAAAACCAAAGCCAACCTTATCACACACCACAGTTCACACCATTCCAGCGGCATAAGAAAAATAAGGAATAGATTTTTAAATAAATCACAGTCAATGGATCAGTATTTTCCCTTCTTTCTTTTCTCCTGCCTTTGCACTGGAATTATTGAGAAACTTTAGCAAATACATTGTAAAGTCTCCAAAGATTTGACAATGAAATGATTTTGTTTCCATGTGACAGTTCACAAAATTACCACTGCGATAATCAGGGGACATTATGAGGAGTCAATTATTTAAGTTCACCTTTGACTTCAAATGAAATTTAACACTATTCTTCAGTGTTAAAAGCTCTGCTGTGCTTGGACACAGATTGCCCTTGATGCAGAATTTAGCACCTGATCCATAGCCTTTTGAAAACCCCTTAAGGACTGACAAGTTACACTGCTTTCTAAGATGTCCAAATGCACAGAAATGAGATTTGATCGTGTATTAATTGGGTCACAGCAAAGATACAAGCTACAAGGTTCCTCTGCTGTCACACTTTTGCAAGCCAAAAATGCATTTTCTAAGAAACAACGTTAAAGTGTAGTGATGAAATCAGCACAACTAACATTTTTGGGTTTGAAATTGGCTTAGTAACTCTGGTTGGCCATACTTTTCTGTGTGAAGATACATACTCTGCTAAACCACACTTTGAAATACCATCTTCCTAAAATGCACACAGGCATCTGTTTTTCTGAAAGGTTTAACATCATGTAATTCTGAAAGCACAGCTTGCACATCCTGGCAAAGTGATACCCAAATTCCAAATACCAGGACTTTATTAGCTCTGTCAATTTGACACTTTGATCAAACAGAAGTAATAAAACCACCCTGCTATTAATAGTTTTCAGGTATTGGTTCTTAATGACTAAACAAATGACAATGAATGGTATTGCTGTCAGGCAGGGACTGTTCTGATTGTGGGCTTACACTGGTGTATTAACTGCACTCCAAGAGATGATTAAATTTAGATCTACATCATCATAGCAGTAAGTGTAGTGGAATCAGGGAGATCATTACTACAATAGGAAAAATACTAAGATGTAGTAATTATTTTTCTCTTCTTTCAGTACAAAGACTAAGCAGGAAAGTTCATTTTTGTATCACAAAAGAGATTAACTGCAATGCTATTTTCCTCCCATTGTTTCAAAAGATTAACAATGTAAGTGCTGCCATTCTCTCTTAAATCTCCTTCTCTGCTACAATAACAGCCATTCACTGAACTCTTTTTGAAAAGGTGCATTCGAATCTGCTTTGACAACTAACTTGCTCTGTTCTTGGCTAATCAGAAGTTAGTCTGGCATATTTATAAAATGCAGTGCCTACAGTCAGTATCAAATGGTCCCTAATGCCTGCCTAGCACAAGAGTGTCTCAGCCTGGGACTGTGGTTTCCAGGTACAGCAGAAATAAAAAGAGCTATCATTCAGTTATGATTTGACTGATCTGATTTCAAACTTTAGCTTAAGTTATCAAAGCAGTAACTCTTTGAGGTCTGAAACAGAGAAGCGAAACAGCTTTCCAAATTTACATTAATTTCTCAACTGAAAAGGTAGCCCCATACATTTATTTTCACATTCTTCACCCAGGAATGCTCAATAGGTGCACTTTCTGCTGAAGATGCCCTGAGCTAAAATTCCCATAGTGATAACATAAAGGACAGGAAAAAGAGGAATAACATTTGCACAAAATCCCTGTGCTAAACAAAATACTGTTGCACAATTGTACTGGAGTGGCAGAAGTGCCTCCCTCCCACAGTGGGTCTGAAACACCAAAACAAATACCCCTTAATGTGCAAACCTCCACTAGGAACAGTACTGGGAGCGTGACAAGTTTCTGCTGGGCATCCTGCCACCAATAGTCAGGAAAACGTAAATACAATTGTCTGCCCTGAGCACTGCTGGGAGAACTGGCCTCAAATAAGCCCATTCCTACATTACAGCTTTTTATATTCTACAGAAAGCATAAAAATTGATACAGGGCCTTAAGTCAATGCACTGTTTGTGAATTCAATGTGCAGGAAAACTGTGCGAAAGAACATTTGGAAAACTTCTGTGCCCCTTGATGTTTTTGGAAGAAAAAACGTAGTAGAGAATTCACATGGATGCTTCCAAGGCAAAATGTGGATGCAGGATGGAATTTCAGATAGATGCTGTACTGCTGAGGGAAGGGAGTGCAAGAACTCCACCCACTAAGGAGGTCACGAATAAGGATTCCCACATCTCTCCTGGAGCAAGGACCACAAATCCTGCCCATCCTGCCTTTAGGATGGGTCTGGGTAAGGAACTATAGCTTCTTTATGCATTTACAGCATCTTTCCTAACAAGCAACCAAGCCAGCCCTACATTCTTTCCACAAGCACTGCATGTTTCTTTTCTGATTTTACCTCTTGAGTGGACAAAACCTAATGCTCATGGCACTGCCCACTGGGCCACTATTCCCTCTCCCAATGGAGGATCTCTCTGAAATCTTTTTCTTCCTCTTGTGGCATCAGTTCCAGATTCCTGCTCCTTTATCCCTACTTTATAACCTTGCTGAGGCAGGCCTACATTTTTTGTGGAAGAGACAACAGGCCTTGATTCCAGTTGACAGAGCTGTACAAAAATACTTCTGAATGTCTTTGAGAGCTCAGGTTCATGAGCTCTTCTTCCAGAGTGTGACTATATCACCTTTCCTATCAAGAGAATATCTTGTACCAAAGCTCCCTGCTTTGGCAGAATCAGGCAACCCCTAAGGACAAATTTAAACATACAGATTTCTTTTAAAACTAAGCTTGCAGTGGTGGACTTCTCTTTTTGCTAATGCTGGTCTACAAAATAAGCATTGCTTAAGCACTCTTCCTATACTGTCATTAAGCCAAGTTCTAGTCTTGCTACTAGTTTTTAGATCAGTTATGGCTTAATCTACACTGTCAACATTTGGCTTTGCTGGCATTCACAAGGGTATACAGCACACACAGAAAAGCAAAGTTACTCTTTAGGGACCTATAAGGCTCAGGAGATTTCAATGTGAGAAGTTATGAAACATAATGCAGCAAAATAACCTGCAACCATGACCAAGTAAACAACAATCTAATTCCTTTCTCTCCAAACACCTGGTGAAAAAAATAAAACCTCAAATACACTGGATAGTTTTCTAGGGACCACTTGATATTAAATCTCTCATACCCAACTGCATTAAAATACATTTTTCAAATCAACTCTAATTGTCTTGTTCCCACTTAAGCATTTCAATGCTGGGCTGTACCCAAGAACCCAGGTCCTGTTTTTATTAATTGCACTCTTGTTCCTTAGCTCATTTATTTCTTCTACTCCTCAGAATGGGGGAGGCAGTGGATCTGCAAAGTTCCCTACAGACCTGTTGCTAAGTGACACACACAGAGTCCTGGGGAAAAAAAATGCTTCTTCATTTGTACGGTCAAGAGACAAATAACAAACCTCATCCAAACGCATTCCAACAACAAGCCTCCCTCCATCCCCAACCTGTTTTACCCCACCCCTCTTGCACACGAGCTGCTTCCGACTGCCGGCTCCACACGCGATTTCAGGGGCCTTCTGCAACTTACTTTTAAAGATTACAGAGAAGACAAAAGGATTGCAGGAAGATGCGAGTTCCAGGCAGAGTTTGCTGCCCTTGCTTCTCTCACAGGCACGGTCCCGGCTCGAGGAACCTGCATTCACCTGCATTCACCTGCATTCACCTGCATTCACCTGCATTCACCTGCAGTCCCTCCGAGAGCACCCCGGTCCCTGGGGCTGCTCCAGCCCTGCAGGCAGACATATTGCAGCTCCACAACGGGCACTTCCAAAAGAATAAGAGCCCCCTTTCCAGCCGAACTGGGTGTTTTTACCGCTCTCGGAAGCTTTTGCTTACGGTTTAAAAAACGTCGTTTGGTGGTGTGGGGTTTTTTTCAGGGTGGGTTTTTTTTTTTTTGTAATTAAGTCGTTCACATGCGGCGGGTAACTTTTGCGCCACGGGTTCTTCGTGCCGAAGTGAAAGGCACGGGAAACGCGTCCCGGTGCTTCTCGCTTGCGCTTTTCGCAGCCTCCCTGGATGATCCCGCCCTGCCCGGCGACCCGCGGTGCGAACGGCGAGGAAGGAGCCGGTCCAGGGCCGTGAGGGACGGCGGCTCCGCACCCCCGCCGGGCTCCCCCAGCCCCACACCGTCCTTCCACAGCGGATTCCATTGAAACGCAGCCCCGCTGCCACCATTTCGCTGGGCGCGGGTGGATCTCCCGGCTTCACCCGAGACACAACAAGCAGCCGCAGCGGCGGGACCGACCCCCGGTTTCCCT
>WEIV01025736.1:269328-336383 GCA_013390005.1 Calyptomena viridis
GGTTCCCGAGGGCTCTCCCGCCTCGCCCGCCCCCAGCACGGGCGCTCGGCAGCGCCAGGCGGCAGCTGTTGAAAAGCTCGGTCGCTGCCGTGGGGCTGAGCCTTGGCGCCGCGGCCTCCGCAGCCGCTCCCGGCCGAGCCATTGTGTGCAAACGTGTTCGCTCCTAAATCTTCAGGGCCGGCGGGAAAAAGCGGGGGGCTCGCCCCGCGTTCTTCCCGGCGTGAAGTTGCTGGTTGGCGGAGGGAAGAGAAGGAGCGGCTGGGTGGTTACGCGCTTCGTTCCTCGTGCTGTACAAAAATGGCTCGCTGCCATTTTCCGAAGGGCCCAGATGGAGCCTTGGGAGGAGTTGGTGCGAGGGCCACGCTTTGTCCTTGAGCTCACCTTGTGTCCCGCCTGCACACCCAGCAGACACACCGGTCCCTCACACCCCTCTCCTGCCTTCTCCAGTTGCTTTTCCCGAGGCTGGCAGTGGAAAAGAGTAGCGGCCACAGCGGGTCTTGGCTGCAGGACAGACAAGGTGTAACTGGCTGCCACTGCCTTTGCAGTGGTGGGACTAGAGGCAGCTGGAGTTTTGATGTCCTGGAAGATTCCTGGCTTGCCAATGGTTCCAAAGTCTTCCATTGCTCCCACCTGAATGGAGCGTCCTGTTCTTTCAGTGCCCAAAGCGAGGTGCCAGCCCAGTGCCTCCTGCCCAGTGTCCCTTGCTGTTCCTTCATGGGTAGAGTTGTAACAGGTGACAGTGACATAGTCCCATTGCAGCTGCCAACAGCTGCTAGAGGACAACGAGCTTCTCTCCCGGTCTTCTCATCAACCACCCTGAGCTCCAGCTCCCCCTGTTTTGCTCAGTATCAGCACATCATTGCTGTGCATTTGTCATATAAAACAGGAGGATGGTTTAAAGGAAAAATGAAAAACAGGGAAGTGGGGACAGGTTCTGTAAAACGTGCGGCCGGTCTGAGAAACATCCCTGCAAAAAGTGTTTCAGGCATTATAATTGTGGTGCTGTCATCCATCTAAACGGCCAGGCTTGATCTGGGTTTTAACACAGCTGATCTCAGTGTCTCCCTGGACATCTCTCATTACCTGTCAGTGCAGCACACGGTCAAAGGCAACCTTGCCCTCACTGTGCTCCCTGAGTGCTGATTAAACCCTGACCATTTAGTGCGACAGTTTTCCTTAACAAAGACTCCCTGCTGGGTAAGTGCCCTGTAGTCCCTAATTGCCCTTAACCCAAGGATATGGATACAGTCCTTACTGGGCCATCTGCCGGAGCTCCTCACACAGCTGAGGACACACTCTGCTTTCCCCGTGTTCCTATCCACACACTTATCTCCCTCCCACCTCCTCCTCCTCTGTGTTCACATCACAGTGGAGCTCTGCTTCCCTTTTTCCTTGCTGCCCACACAATAACCTTTCCCATGTGCTGTGCAGAGCACCCAAAAGAACTGGTGCTCCAGTGCTTGGCTCTTCCCACTCTGTTTTACTGTCACCCACACAAGTTTTATTTAAATAATAATAAAAAACCCCCACAACCCCTCGAGATATCTCTGTTGATATGAGCTGCAAAGGCCCATGTGGAATTTAAAGAACCCACAACATTGTATAATGGGGTTGATGGAAGGCTACAAGGTGTAGGGAGCTCGGGGCTGGAACCAGATGATCTTTAAAGTCCCTTCCAACCCCCAAAATTCTATGATTCTGCAAGGAGAGATAGAAGGAACTATCTGGGAAACCAGTGTAAGTTGCTTTCTATGCTCTTCTGTTGTGTCTGGTTTGAAGAGGAGCCTCTGGATCTTGTGCTTTTGAAGACAATCTTCGAAACACAATTGGAGTGGGAGCTGCCTGAATCTGAACAATTTGTCCATGGAATAGGATGTTGGCATGGACATTGCTGTTGAATGTAGGCATTGACTGGCTCACCTCCCACCAAACCAGAGATTTATCATATTGAACATCTGCTGGGGCTACGAAAAGTGCCCATTTTGAAAGAACAGTATCTCGTGACTGTCTACAAGTTGCTACGAAAGCCTGTAAAACTACACTACATGAGCTACCTCACTAAAACAAACCTTGGCTTAGATTTTATTCCCTTTGGCAGTTTAGTGATGTATTTATTTATATAGAAAATGATAAAAAGCACCTTTCCAGAGCTCCACTGTCTTTGTGATTAATATAAACAGTTCATATTCTTATATTTTTGTACTCTTACTTCTTTTTGACACCTGACTCTGTAATCAATTTTATCAACCTCGAGGGACTATTTGCAGAAGATAGTTCTGAGTGATTGAGAGTATAAACACTTAACTTGTTTATGCAGCAGAGATGATGGAGAAGGAAATATTGCCTGGGAAGGGGGCAGAGCAGTCTGGGAAGGGTTGTGGCTGATGATAATCCTCTTAAACTCAGATAAGTGTTTTCACTTTGGATAGCTGTCTTAATTCTAAATGTGTCACCTCATTTGTCATGGTGTTTGTCGTTGTGTGGTTATTGGATATTGAGAATGCATGTCCTGAGTTACTGCAGGTTGCTGAAATATCCTTTTGGAATATCATATGCCCAGCCAGCAGATCCCTGCTCTTTTCCTTCCACTTTCACAGGGTCAGATGAAAGTTCAGGTTCCTCAGACATGACCTACCTCTCTGAAGGGGCTATTTGAGCCTCCTTCAGCTATTTAACCTCTGTCTTTGCAGACTGTAACTAATCCATGGTTCTTACTCCTTGCCTTCAGGTTACAGCCACAGATACACCTGTAATGTGCATCATGCTCTTGGCATTCTTGCATTCACCATCAGTTGGGCACAGTGACCTTGTACCAAATGCCCTCAGTGCTCATCACACCCTAGTGCAGCCCACAGACCTGGTGCTTGTCCCAGCAGAGAATTAGCTGTGATTTTCAGAGGGCTGGCCCTGACCTTCAGGGGATTGCTGTAATCCCCTGCCATCCTTACCATGCTGACATGACACACTGCAGTGTTTCAATGTGTGTGGGCCAGGTCTTTGCTTTCATTTCATTCTGGTTTCCAGCCACCAGAAAAATACTCAGCTTCCCTGTTATTCAGAATTAGCCCATCGAGTTCAGGAACTTCTAAAGCTGAGATTGACCACAAACTGCTGCTGGAACCACACTGTGTTTGATACCTGTTTTATACATTGATCTTAATGATCTCTTTTTATTCCCATTATCTACAGCACCAGAGAACTGCAGTTTGGTTTCAGCACAGTTCAAAACCTGACAGCTGCCTTCGTGGAACTGAGCTGCTGTTTTACACTCAGCCTTTATCTACCACAAGTGAACAGGGAAAATTTCATTTTCAAATAGCCACTCTTTGCTTTGACATCCAATTCATGACAACTGGGATATTCTCCCTCTTCTGAACATTTCTTTCTCAAGGCACTGGTGACTCCATATTAATTTCCAGGCATGTTGTTCTGTAGCAGCAGTGCCAACTGGTGCTAATATGTTATGGTGACATTAATACTTCCAGGGCACAAGAAGTGTCTGGGATTCATTTTGCAGACTGGGAGACAGAGAGAATTTAGTACCAATAGTTTACTTTGTCCCATATCTTTCTAGGCAGGCAACCTCTTGTTTTTTATCCCCAAATGAAATTTGTGCCAACCAACTTTTTCAAACTTGTGTGGCATTTTAGTCAGTGCTTTCTTCTAGAAAAATGTCAACTGTGGAAATTTTTATCAATGCTTATTATCCCATCAATAAATGTTTAATTGCTTTGAAAATATTTTAAATAAAATGTCATTTTTTCCTTTTTATTTTAAAAATAAGAGCCACTATAACAACTGCACCTTTTTAACCAGATTGTGACATCATTCATACAATTCATGGGCCAAAGTCTGTAATATTATTATTAATCTGTAGATCAGAGATAATATTAACCTCCAATATAATGCATTTCAAAACCTGCTTCTTCCAAAGAAAGTCTAAGTGCTGTTTTGATTTATAAAACCAGTGACATCAAGAAACATAATTACTTGTTTCCCAGCATAATGGAAGAAATGTGCTTTAAAATCAGCCTGACACACCCTGCAGCACCCAGGCACACTTGTCTGCCCTGGTGTGGCCACAGCTGCTCCCACCACAACCAGCTTCCAGGTTGTCCATTAAGCAAATCAGTTTATTCCCTTCTGGTATTCAAAACAACCTCTTGCATTGCTGCATTTTTAATGTCATGTGGCTGGGGAAAGTTCTACATTATTGTGCAAAATATTAAATCCAAGAGCGATGATTTATATTATTAAGAAATTCAAAATTACATCCCATGCTGATCAGCTCAATGAGTCCTGGTAGCTGGTGTAAAGCTTGGCAGATAGTCATGTAGTAATAACTCACATTTCTTATATTTAGTTATTAAATCCCATTGCTCCACAACATTAATTTTCCATGTAAGCAATAGCTGTAGTTGCCAGAGGGATTTTCTGTAATTGCACATGGTAGGAGACATGGTTGGTAATTGCAGAAATGCACAAGGAGATGTCCAGGAGATGATCTTCTATTAAGATGTGGCCGTTGCTATGGAATACTTTCCTGACTGCTGTTCTGCATGGGAGTGCTTTGATGCATCATTTCATATATGAGGTAATTTTTAAAGCAGACCCATTTCTTTGCCTGTAAAAGCAAAATCAGATCACCTCTCTGGGGAATATTAATTAAAAAAGCTCCTGTGCTGGACAGCAGATATTGTATAGAATGTAGTTCCTGAAGGAGTCAAGAGAATAAGAGTCCACCACAACACCAAAGAAATCAGGTGCTTTCACATCCACCTCATGAGACAAACCCTTCAAATTAACCAAATTAACCAAATCTTTTGCAGACACAAAGATCCTGGGTTGTCATAGCAAACCAAAGTTTACCAGAGGGTGATGTCCTCATAAATTCTTCCATATCAGAGAGAGCCCATCATTCCTTCTGTTTATTTGGAGGTGTGTTCTCTGTGAGGAGACAGGGCCAGAGTGAAGGAGTGATGGTGCTCATGTTTGTGATGGGCACAGAAGGAGTTCATATCCAAAGTACAGCCAGGTAACATGGTCAGCCCGGGTTTCCTGAAGGATCCAAGGAGTTCTGGGAATGCAGTGGCTGCCTGATTGCTTTGTAAGAATGGTTTCCATCTCCATCCCTCTTTGGGAATCACAGAATCACAGAAGGTTTAAGTTGGAAGAAACCTTAAAGCTCACCTCATTCCACCCCCCTGCCATGGGCAGGGACACCTTCCACTATCTCAGGTTGCTCCAAGCCTCATCCAACCTGGATGAACACTTCCAGGGATGGAACATCTACAGTGCCTCACCACCCTCACAGGGAAGAATTTCCTCCTAACATCCAATTTAAATCTCGCTTTTTTTAGTTTAAAACTATTCTCCCTTGTGCTATCACTGTGTGCCCATATAATAAGTTTCTCTCAATTTTTTTATAAGCTCTTTAATTACTGAAAGTCCACAATGAGGTGTCCCTGGAGCCTTCTCTTGTCCAGGTGAACACCCCCAGCTCTCTCAGCCTGTCTCCAGAGCAGAGATGCTCCAACCCTCGGGACGGGTTAAGAAAACAGTCAGGAATTGTCAATTCAGTAGCTGCCATGTCCCTGTGGTGCTCTGTAACAGTGTAGTGCTAATGCTTTGTGGAGTACAAGTCTGAAAAAAGCCCTATGTCAGGAAAATGGAAACATTTAATTGAGTAATAGACGTGATTGACATCTGGTGCACGGTTTGCTAATCTTAAAAATCTGCCCCTCAGGAAGTGTCTGTGCTGTGACCGGAGCCCATGAAGTGTTTCCCATGACACGGACAGAAAAACTTGGAAATAAGGAAGGAACAAAGCAACATCTCCCTCTACGGGAATCCCCTGTACTGCACCCCCTGCTCTGGGGAGCCGAAATGTCCTGTCCAACCATCCCAAACCTCCTCCACTGCTCCTGCCCATCCCAGACGGGCCTCCCGGGCTGCCAGGGAGCACATGCTGAGGGTAGGAACCATAACTAACTATTTCTAACTAAAGCTTGCTTGACAAGCACTCAGAGCTTGTGCTTTTAAAGAATTTACACATGTTAATGAGAAACCAAATGATTATTGCTGGGTTTTGCTTTCTTTTTTATTCTCCTGACAGGCTTTGCACCATGATTGTCTTTATATGTGATGTTTTTAAAGGGCCAAGCAGCATCAACTACCTGGGGATCACCAGGAGAACAGGTCCATCCTCCTGTCACCTTCAGATTCTGTCACTAGGCACAGGAAGTGTCTGTAATATATATATTTTTTTGTGTGTGAATGTTTACCCAAACCCTACAATTCATGTCAGGATACTTTATTCTTTTCTACTTCTTGCTAATTCATCTCTGACGTTTTTGGCCATAAAAAAGTGGCTTATGGAAAGCACTGAGGTGAATGTAAGTGAGAAATATTTATTTGGAAGTGCTTAGAGGGTCATTCTGAAGCTTGTGGATTAACCAGGCAAGCAGAATTAGTCTCAAGTGTCAGTTGACCTGTCCCACAAATTGAGCTGTGGAAAGTAAAGCATTCTCTGGGTGATAGTTGTGGTGAATAATTTCCATACAATTCATGCAATAGAAATACAGTCACATAAACTGTTTATTGCATAATAAATAAATATGAAATATGAATACAAAACAAAATGAAAATCTAAATCTTTCTATGTATTATTTTGTAAAGAAACTAGTCAGTCAGTGTTTGATGACTTCCTGCATGTACTCATTGTTGTCAATAATCCTCACAGTTTGGGAATATGCCCTCTTAAATTAATTTTTGATTTCCCTGTATGCCATGCACTGAATTCTCTGAGGTTTCTGTCTCATTAATATCATAACATTTTTCTAAAGTCTGGCCAAGTTTGAAAAATAAAAGATGTGTAGTTTTATGCTAAATTACCCTTATGACACATGGAAGCATTTGCTAGTGCCCAACATTTCTCCTGAATGCATCTCATATTCCTAAATTGCTCTATAGTTGGTTTTTTTACTGAAGTTGCTTTTTAGGTACTAGAATTAAAAAAAAAAAAAAGAGAAAAAGAAAAATCCCAATTTTCTTTCAATGGAAACACCATAAAAATGTATGGATTTGTAAAAAGGCATACAGGAATCCCAATGGAAATACATGACAATTCTTCCCTCTGACTACTTGAAATGTATCTCTGAAAACTGGATTTGGGAAACAAAACAACATCTGGTCACTCAGACCCCCATTTCAAGCCTTCTTTATGAAATATATTCCTTTTTTTTATAACTGAGAGGACACTTGTTGCTTCTCCTTAGACCCATTAATATTTCAGGGTATTTCTGGGCTGTCGTGGCCAATGTTCAAATGTGATTAGTGATTTTGCAAATCAGACCTCTTAGACATGTTTCCATTAAACAGAGCTATAGAGATCATTAACCACTTTAGAAGCCCTTGTCTGGTATTTTTGTTAATGGGATGAATAATAGATCTTTCTTAAGCCCCTTCCCACTGCAAGGGGAGCATCCTTAACCCCTTTACCATCTGTACGTGCAGACATGATGCCATTAAGGAGCTCAGCCAGCAGGTGGAGTTTAAATTGCATTTAAACAGCAGCTTTAGACTTTGATTAAGGTTTATCTGGAACTGTGCTACTGGAAATGCCTCTTACAGACACTTCTGGAAGAGTGTTGGGTCGTTAAAGCTTCCATCAGCTGCCAGGCTGTTTATCCACAGACCACACTGCAAGTGCAAAGGTGGCACATACAGTTAATAAACTTGACTTTGGAGTAATGTGGAGCACTGCTAAATAATTGTCATTATGTGTAAATTAAAAAAAAAAAAGAGTAATCTGTCATTTTGATATATTCCTGACCAGACATGAAGGGAGAAGGAGCACTCAGAGGAACCCAATTCCCAATTTAAGCTTTTTTATTAGGATTAGGTTAGGACTAGGGTAGGATTTGTTGGCAGTGCTTCCCTAGGAACTGCATTCAGCACTGAAAGAGATGAAAGGGTCAAGAAATTGACAAAAATCATAAGGCTGCACTGATAGCAATGGGAGGTAGATGAGAGAAGGGTTTATTGCATCTGTCACTGAGCTTTATTGTGAACCTTCTGCTGAACAACAGCCAAAATGACAGAAAGTGGTGTTGGCCAACCCTCCTGAGCAGGGTATGGCTAAGGCTGGCATCTGCCTGGGAATGAAGCCAGGCTCCAAAGCTTCTACCTCCATCTCAGAGATGAACTGTGTGCTCTGGCACCACTTTATCTTGCACTGAGTTCTGGTTTGTGGTTAAAGACAGGAGCTGGTTGATAATTGGTGCTGTGATAAGATATTCTCTTCTGGAGGCAGCTTGTGCTGTTGTCCAGAAATCAGTGTAAGGAGTGGGTAAGACTAGGAGGAAAAACAATGATGGGATTTGATTTGGGTAATAGAGTTGTAAGAGGTACTGGCACCCAGGGAAGTCTTTATGTCAGTTTTAAGAGGAAATAAAAGAAGAAAAATAAAATGTTACACTATGCTGTGGTGACTTGGAGGGTGAAATTTGGCATCCTTTTGGCAAGGAATGGTTTGCAGAACCTCACAGAAATGGAGTCTGTAAAATCTAGAGCCCTACTGGACACAAAAACAGGCAGGAACATGCAAAGAGAAAAGGGAAAGGAAAGCACAGGCAGATCAGGGCCTGCCAGGTTACCCTGACTTCCTCTGAGCTATGCAGGAGAAAAAAGGGAATTGGCAGCCTTTGAAAGCACATGATGACACAACTCCATTGCTGCAGAGACAATGAATTACAGCCAAAATACTGGAGAAAATGATACAGACTGGAATTTCAGTTGTAGAGGCTACACAAAAACTACAGCTTTCATCTAAAAACCAGGTCTGTCCTGAACTGGCGACACTCAACCCGTTACAAAGGACTCAAAGGAGAGGGGCAGAGCACCACAAAAATCATGTTCAAAGCAGATGACACAGAGAAAAACTGCTGGAAAATGCCCAGGCATTTGGAAGCATTGAAGTGTTGCATCTGGAAACACACTTCTCCAATCAGTCAGCAGAATGCCTTTGGAGAGAGAAGGGAATATCAGGAGCTGTAAAATGAGCATCTCAGCACCCATCAGGGATGCAGCACTTGGGAGCAGATGGACAAGCTGCACTAGACCCAAATAATATTAAGCCAAGCCCAAGCCAGAATTTACTACCAAATACCCTCAGTTCAGTGAATACATTTCACCTGGCAAGAAGAAGAGTTTTCTCCATGTAAGTGCCAAAGAAAGGAAATTTGGCAAGTGGAGCTGGAGCAGGAGAGCTGCCATGGCCATGGAGGCTTGTCATAAATAACTCTGGGAAGCATTCCAGGGGCAGGTCATCCCTGCCTGGGTGGGCTCACACGGACAGCCCTGCTTTATTCCTGCAAAAATTAACAGCATTTGCTCACCACCTCAGAAAACCTCAGCAATCTAAAGGCCTGGATGAAGTGCTTTCTGCCATAGCAGAGGACTGGCTTTGCTGATCTAAGGCTCTGTTCCAGTCCTAGTTTAGTGTTCCAGTTTCACATCATCACCCTCTCATGGCTCCCCAGGAGGAGATGCTGAATCAGCAGCTCTCTCCACAAAGGCTTCTTAAAGAAAGCTGCAGAAAGCAAAGAAAATATATGGCATTCCACTCGTGGAATGATGTGCTATAAACAGCATTCCCAGCCTGCTGGTGCAATGCTCCATGCCTGATGGCAGCATCCTTGTGTTCCTCAGTGCTTGCAGTCCCAACATCATTAGACCTGCCAGGATTCAAGGGAGTTACAGACATAAGGGAAGAAAAATGTGCAAAGGATGAAGGCTGAGCTACTGGCAGGCTATAAACCTCCTTAAACTATAAGTGGAAAATTCCACCAAGATCAGGCTATTTCTTTTTTAATTAAATAAACTTTCCTCCTATTTCTGTTGGACTCGATGATATTAGTGGTCTATTCCAACCTAAACCATTCTGTGGTTCTATATTATTTTTTTTTTCCTGCGGTTTCTAAACAAATTCTAGCTGCCAATGTATGGGGTATGAGGTCAATGGGATGCACCTGAAATCAGATGGATCCCACAAGTAATGTGCTGCTTGGATTCCCACATATTAACTGCAGTATTTCCAGCACAATGATTTTTATTTCAGACATCAAAAGAAATGAACAGGCATTAAAAAAAAAAAAAAGAGAGAAGGAATTCAAAGTCAAGGATGGTTATTTGCTATACAAGATAAAAGAAGGGATGGTGAGATAACATATAATTTTACCTTTTGAGTTGCATCTGAACCTCAGTCCATCAGTTGTGCAACGAACCCCAGTTTTACTTGAATTTGCTGTGTATTCTGTGTGATCTTTGCTGCCAACAAAGCAGCTGCTGGGAGGAAAAACTGCTGTTAGAGTATTGCAAAACTGGCTCTATTGTAGTGTCTTTCAGTGAGGGTCAAACAAAGTTTGGGGCTTTTCCATTTGCCAGGGTGGGGACTGTTGGGACAGTCACCTTGAGACTGTCACAGAGCCTGCTGGGAGAGCCCAGTGTTGCTTTATACATGTGCCAAAAAAGGCAAGTTGCAGTGAGGCTGGGGAGAGCAAGCCTTCACTTCATTAGTCAGTAAATTAAGACAGATGGTTTTAAAATGACTTCATCAGCAGTGAGGCTTTGTTTAGTGCAGACATCCCTGCCATCACCTCCGTCTGAGGACAAAGCAGGCACGGGGTGTTTTATTGTTATCACGTCTTTGCCGACTTCTCCCAGGCAGAGGGAGAAAGGAGGGAGGAATGTAAGGTGGGGAAGTGGCTGTGCAAGAGGATTATAGAAGATCATCACCTTTGGTTTCTAGAAAACGTGGGTTTTTCATTAAAGGACTTGTTTCTGTGCAGGAGCTCCTGCTCTCGTGTTGTGTAGCTTTAAGGAGACCTATAATATCTCATCACCAGGGACTATTGCTTTTTTTAGGTTATTTTGCTCCCAGTGGAGTGTTCCCCTCGTGCCCAGAGCTGTGTGGTTGCTGTCACTGGGCCTGTGTGCAGTTCCTGCAGGAAACTGTGCTGGAGATTGCTGTGATACACACACAGCTCTGCTCTGCCACACTCCCTTCTTCAAATCCAGGAAAGGGCTCAACAGCCAGGAAAGCACTTGTTCAGAAGGTAAAAGGCACCCTCCAGCTTTGCTCTCTGACTGGGGTAATTACTGAATTAAAATAAGGAGGTTGTGGTCGGTTTGGAATTGGTAAAATTGCCATGGAGGGGATTATGGCACAGGAAGCAAAGGGATAGAACATTGCAGCTACAACGAGCAGGTGTGAGCTGCTGAGGCTGCAGGAGGATTCATGGGAAGAGTTTGGTGATTTTATCAAATAAATACCTCTGTCAGACATCCTGAAGATGTGTATTTTCTCATTAGGGAGTACTTGCAGAGTATCACATGAGATATTACATATTTTGCTTTATATTGCTATTTGTCAGTGCTCTGGATTGTATAAAACATGCTGGAGTAGCACATTCTCCCTGGCTCCTGGACTCCCATTATCCAGACATTATCTATTTTTCCAGAAGGCATACAAGAGACATGCAACTATATTAAAACATTTAAATGTACAACCCCAATGACTGTATTTCAGTTATCAGACAAGCTTTCAGCTATAAAAGGAGAATTAATGTAATTAAACAAAAATCCAATGTTAAGATAGTAGAGAAACTTGCAGGGAATGTGGCAGAATGTGAAGACAAGCTCTGCACAGGGCAGTGATGTAGTGTGATTGTGTCTAGGACTTACTCTGTACTTTCAAGAAGAAATAAATCCTGCATGTAGCTACAGAGCTGCCAGGGAAATGGAAATGAAGTGATGCTGGACCAGCTTCCCAGGGTCTGGCAATAAATAGTGAGAGGGTTAGAGAAATTACGAGTTAGTCCAATATTTTACTGCAAGTTTTAGGGTGCAGGAGGGGGAGATGGTCATGTCCCATGCACAGCCAGCATTCCAGGAGGTCCCTGCTTTGCTGAAGAGCTTAAAATAGTTGAGACCTGCTCAGCTCTTTCTGTTTTGCAATCCAGAGAGGCCTCACCACAGGAGGGTTCAAGTTTCATCCATTTCATAGTTTGGTTGATGCCCATATATGAAATTATTAGGAATAGGAGCTGACACTGTCCACAGCTACCTGGTGAGTAACAGAGGTGGAATTTTGATTTCTGGGAAGTATCCTCAGAAGCCAACTCACTTCCAGCCTCTGCATCTAATATTTTCAGCAGAGGCTCAGATAGGAGATGGAGCTATCCCAGAGACATTCCTTATGGTTTTAGGGAGCTGATAGCAGGATAATGAATGAGCAACAAAGATTTTCAGAGTGTCAGGAAAATACAGGGGCAAACTGATTTGTTAAAGAAGCAGAACTAGTGCAAGTCTTCTGCTTCTAAAGAAGAATGACAGTCTAAAGCAAGTCTTTCTCTGATGCCAGGAGGGAACCAAACTGCCTCATCTCCTTTGTGAATCTGGGAAAACATGTTGCAGTTCCACCTTTCAGGAAGAAATGGTTTCAGGACACAGCCCTTTTATTCACTGGGGCTTGCCAGCCTTGCCACACATTGTGTTTTTCCAGGTTGGACTCAGGAAGACTAAAGTAAACCAAAATAAATCTGGAGAACAAGGACATTGTTCTTCCTTTTTGGTTTTTTTTTTTTTTGCTCATTCTTTCCTAGAGGCATTTACATGTCCTGTAGAAACGGCAAGTGGTACAAGGGAGCTAAAATTGTTTCAACTTTAAAAAAATTAAAGGTCTATTTGTGGCAAACTTGTGCTGCTGTCCTGAGCAGGTACCTGCCTCTGAGTGGCATCTGAGCATCAGCAGAAGAGTTACTTTATGTCCTATTTCTTCAGACCAAATTTGGCCCTCCAAAGAGACTTAAAAATCTTGAACCCAAAACATGCCAAGGTTTATATTAAATGTGGCAACAAGTGAAAAGCAAAGCAGAACAACATGAAGGCTCCTTCTCCATGTCTATAAATGAATGCTCAGGAATCCCAGTGACTGGCCAGATGTGCTGTCCCAGAGGTGCATCTCTGCAGCTGGACTCCAAGTTTTGAACTCATCAAAGTACAACTGTCAATAAACCCAATTTATTTTGGTGTGCTTGCATTTTCAGCCCAGCAGCAAGTGTACAGTGGACTGTAAAGAAGTTTTAAATTGTCTTTGATTGAACTGGCTTCGGGACTATAAATAAGCAATTATACTAATTGGAAATTGGTTTGGTCCTTGTTCTGTCCTGTTCATGTCTTGCTTTGAAGGCACTGAAGTTGCTGTTGCATCAGTTCTGGGAGAAGAAAATTACAGCTGGGATTTTTATTATCACCTCAGCACAACCTCTATTCCTATGATTCATATTGCTTTAAGAGATTAGTTTTCTTTACCATTTAACCTTTCTCAATATTGCTGCCTGAACCAAATTTATGTCTTGGATAAAGCTATGTCCTCTTTTTATTGAATCCAGGTACTTTTCATAATGAAACTAAGGTCATGTGATCTTTGATTGTGGTACTTTAAATTCTTTATTGAAAATGTGTATTATATATTTTTATGACATTAATTAAATGTCTCAAAATAAATGACGACATAAAAAATAATTAATGTCTCTGTTTGGCTCATTATCTCTTCAGGTTTGATTTGTGTTCAGAGCTGGAAATTCATCTGATCCATATAGATTTAGATGTTTCAGAGCACTGCCTCATGGCAAAATTTAGGACTGAAGAGAGATTTCATGAGCAGGGTACTGTATTTTTTTATTTGCTTGCAAGATCCTTGGGTAAATTGCATTCTTGTCTGTACAGGATGTTATTCCACCTTCATCACCAGAGGATCTGAGTGCCTTCCAGCCAAGCATTATGTGATCCAGCTGACATCTGCCATGCTCATTCTCTCTTTCATCCTTACCCCAACGTGTGCCTGTTTTGTTGTTGGGTTTAGATCTACGTGCTGCCATGTGTCAGTGTTCCAGAAAGTCATATGTGCATCAAACACTCTTCTAAATAACTTGCATATTGATCCTGCAAGACCCCTCTGCTTTATGGCCTGAGATTCTGAAAACTGAACTGGAGGTATGAAACTATTATGATCTTGCAGGATAGAAATAATTACAAAATCCATCAGGATTTCATTATGTCTATGTATATTTTTATATTATTCCAACATCTTGGAGATCTTTGACTGTGAATTAGACCATTTGTACTAGAAGCTGTACAGTCTGTACTTTCAAATCATTTACAATCTAATTATAAGACAGCAGATCTTGTCTTTTAATATATTAAACCATCTTAATATAGAAAAAGTATACAGTTGACCATTAAATCTCATAGAGAATTTCTGAATGTCAGCAGAACTAGATTTCAGTTAACTCTTGCAAGTAATTCCTGTATGATTATTATTATTAATAATAATATTGGTTTTATTATCCTTCAAAATAATAACGTGTTGTACAAACACTGCCCAAAAGATGTTTAAAAACTCCTCCTGGTGCACAGCAGGGAGTTCAGATGCCATTCAGATTCCAGTTCAAACCCTGCTTAGGGCTTCCTGAAAGAAACCATCTGACGAGGTATTTCAGGGGAATATGGAAGCACTTGAAAGACACGTCCAGCGTTAGAGGACGATTGACATTTATTGACTTCCTGCACCATCTAGTGGGGATTAAAATTAATTGCTCTCATTTTATGAAGACTCTAAGCTGTTCAGGATGCCCGTGGTTTCCTCTCCCAGCACTGAGGAGAGCCCTGGAGGAGCCAGTTCTCATCATCCTTTGCACAACAGCACCAGGGACCATCAGTGCCCCCAAAACACGGGGTAACTGTCCTAACCAGTGACACACACAGCGATCAATCTGCTGAACTGAGCCCAAGGGGGGCACTGGGAAGGGACGTTTTCAGCTGGTGTGTCCCTGAGCTGTGGGAATGTGCAGGTCCATGGAGTCAGGCAGGTCTCCTGGCCATGGGAAGCAGGAAGTACAATAAGAGACCTGGAGAAAAGATCTGCACTCAGTTCTGCTGGGCTCACACTCTGCTGGGGGTGTTGGGATGAACTTCAAGAGATCTGAGTGTGAGTCCTCTCTCTCATGACCTGCTTGGACTTAAGCTCTGGGGCTGTCCTGAGTGAGCAGGACTTAGGAGAAACACTTGCCATCAAATATTACGTTTTTCAGGTTGCTCTGCAAACCACAGCCAAGATCTGATCCTGCAGGTGGAAGCAAAATCCACTACTGTAACTTTAATATAAGGCATTTCCTTGAACATAATTTGCTTAATTATCAGTGAACAGGATGACATTAGGGAATTGAACTCCTAATTTTCTGTCCAGGAAACAGGAGCAGCTTTTTTTGTTGCTGGGCAACACAGATACACTTTGAAATTTGGTTAAAGTAGTGAGTGATAAACATTTTTAAATAGACATGATATGCTGACAGAGGCAATCCTAATTGCTATAAACAGCCAGGAGGCTGGAAGATCCCACAGACAGAATATAATTTATGAATTAAAACATTGCTCAGACTAACTGCAAGGGAGGAATATAAAAAAAAGCTTGAAGAAGGGGAGAGAGATCTCCTCCCCTGAGGAACAGAGCTAATTGTTTCCATATGATTGTGTTTGTTATTCCTGGTGCAGTCCTTGTTCAGTCCACCCTTCCCGTGGATTTGTTGGACATGGCCATCCCTGTGTGTGTGTCATTCCAGCAGTGAAGGAATCCCACTCTGCTTGGAAATCAGTGCGTCATAGGCTGGAAATTCGTCTCTGGAAAATGTTCTCCACCGCAGAATTTCTCCCCTTGCAGACCAGGGCTCATCTTGACCTTATTTCATGAGAAACAGGCACCAAGTGGGTTTGAAGTGCTCTGGAAAATGTTCTCCACCCCAGAATTTCTCCCCTTGCAGACCAGGGCTCATCTTGACCTTATTTCATGAGAAACAGGCACCAAGTGGGTTTGAAGTGCTCTGGAAAATGTTCTCCACCCCAGAATTTCTCCCCTTGCAGACCAGGGCTCATCTTGACCTTATTTCATGAGAAACAGGCACCAAGTGGGTTTGAAGTGATGCCCTTGTAGCTTCACAAGTCTTCCTTTAGCTTCACTTCCACAAGGTCCCCAGGAGTTGGTGGGATGAGTTGGGCTCTTCAGAGGAATCTGCTCCAGATTTTCCTGCTCCTGAAGAAGGTGCCAGCAGTCCCTGTGGGATGTGATGGTGACAAGGACTCTGGGAGCCTTTCCTGGCTCAGCTTTGGAGCCTGACAGAAAGCAGAAAGGATAAAGGCCTGAACGTGGAGTCTGCTGTGTTTTCTCCTTGTGAGTGCAGGATTCCTGTCTCTTGGCATGGATTTCCCACTGGCAGAACATCACTCCATCATTGCTGTAACATCCCCTGCTGCTTCCTAATTTGCTATGCCAGAATTTCATCCCTTTGTTGCAGGTTTTTATTCCTTCCATTTTCTTTTCCTTTTGGTTTGACACTGCCTATCACTGACACCTACTCTGCTGCTTTGTCTGAGAGTTTAGAAAGATCTTTGTTGCCTTTCACTGCTCTTGATGTGGGAGACAACTGGTGTGTAAAGTCTGTTACTGAACCACTGAAAATACACATTCCAGCTGCCACACTGTTGCTTTTCAAACACAAACAATATGACTGTTTTCAAATAGTCTTTTCTTTAAAAGCCCACACTGCAACATGTTGGAGCAAATTTCTTCCTTAAAGATTCCACTGCATTCCCATTGATCACCACAGCATTTTTCAGCTCAAAATAATTCTAAAGCTGATCTAGAAAGTCTTATTTCTCACCTCTCTCAGAGGGCAAAGGGTCTTCATCCCACCACAGAAGGGTGATGTGACACTTGCTGGTGGTTGGGGTGTTGGAGCTGCAATAGATGTTGTTGAAATGCTTTTTTTCATGGGTCCTGTCAATAAAACCCAACCCCACCTTCACTGGGGAGGTCTCACTCCTGGGGTTTTGACATTTGTCTGTTCTCACAACCCCTCTCTGTTGAGCACAGCATGATCCCTGGGCTTAATAGTCTTCAAGTGTGTCAGAAGCTGCCCAGAAAAGTGTCTTCCTGGGATAAAGAATCCAGTTTTCACAGGCATTTGTGAATATTCATATTTAGCTTTACTGGGAACTAAAAAGGAATGTCAGCAATTTTGGATGAATCTTGTATTGAATTCACTTTTTTTTTTCGTTTTCAGCTTTTTTTTTTTCTGTAAATTTTGCCAAAACTTGCTGTAATTGTGTGTGTTACTTTGACAGATCTGGCAGAATTGCAAACAGAAATGACTGCAGATGCCATGCTGAGTATGTAAAACTTCATGATCATCCCTCTTAAAAATCTGGCTTTAAGGACTTGCTTTACTTTTTATTTATTTAATTATTAAATTATTATTCCAGGTGATGAGAAGCTGAAAGTGCTGTTTTAAAATGCCCCTCTTGCCTTCCTCCAGGCAGCTGTGCCCACATGCCTCAGCCCTGATCACCTTTTCTAATTCATGTCTGACTTTCTTTGAGGAATCACAGAATGGTTTGGTTTGGAAGGAGCCTTAAAAACCATCTCATTCCACCCCCTGCCACGGGCAGGGACACCTTCCACTATCCCAGATTGCTCCAAGCCCTGTCCATCCTGGCCTTGGACACTTCCAGTCATGATCCCAGTAAGCACAGTAGCCACTTTCTAACCCCAAAATAAATAAATATGGAAGATCCTAAACCTGCCCTGTTTATAGATCTGAACTTGGGAGGTTTCTTGGCTTTGTGATTCATTGCTTTCCACAGTAAGATTGTCTGTGTAGCCTTAATGTATCTACCCAGCAAATACCTGCATTGCTTTCTTTGCTTCTCATTTTGATTCTGATCACAACAAAAAAGCTGTTCTGGAACTTAGATGGGTGTTAATAACTAATGGGACCCAACAAATCACCTGAAATACAAAGGTGGGTCAGATGAATGGTTTGTATATAAGTAACTCCTGGTGAACCATCAGGTGGGAATTAAAATTTAATTTAGAATGTACTATCACTGCTGCAGTGCTGGTGGTGGTGATTTACTTGATTGACTGCTGGTTTCTTTCACCTTTGAGAGCCTTAGGTTTTTACTATCTGAGGAAATTAAGGCTGAATTGCAGCAGGAAATTCCTTGTACCCAGGTGTTTCTGGTTATCCCGTGAATAACTCGGCTGGTGGGGAGGTGAGGATTAGGATGGGATGCTTTGGAATCTAAATGATTCTCATTGCTTAGTCCCACACATTGACATTCTGTCAGCTGCTGTATTTGTTCTCAGCCAAGGATGGGAAAATCCTACTGAGCTGGGCAACAGGTCCAGCAAGCAGAGATAATTTCGTTGTTTTTTCTCAGTACTAAGGGTGGGAAATGGGTTTTATTAAGTTGTCCTGATTTAATGCACTGAATTTAAAAAACACTACTGAATTCTCTTGGGTCATGACTTGAGTTGCCTTAATAATGCAGTTGTCTACTGCTCCTGTTCTCCAGCAGGACTTTGTGCTGACTTTCCTTCTCAGATTGATGCCTAAAATGAGAGGAAAAAACCTTTCCTGACAGGAGTAAAGTGAAGAGCTGGTCTTTAATGGAAACTTCCAGGTCCACCATGCACCACCATAGCATCAGTACCCCTTTTCCATACTAATCAATTATCATATCTAATGGATACATCCAATCCCAAAATCATTCATCCCTCATCCTGCCCCCCAGCTCTGCCCCTTGGAGCTTCTCCAAGGGGATTTTGGACCTTCTGTCTTGCCTTGTCTACCCCATAACTTGTTATTTCCCTCCAGTTTCATGTCCCAAACAGGATGTCCTAGAACTTGTTTGTGCTAGAACTTGTTTTTTCCCCAAAAGAATGTTAAAAACATTTCACAGACAAAAAGGTTTTCTACCATCCTAAATGTGAGAACTCGTTACAGCTGAGCTAAAATCCAGAAATATGAAGAACATAAGAGATCTAAGGCATCAGGATGAAAGCTGGAAGGGCCCAACCTCAGTTCCACAGACTTGCTGGGAGATGAGTCAGACTGGAAGGTCTCCAAATGGCCGAGCTGCTCTTTTGTGAGTGAACACAATCAAAGGCAGTGTTAATTGAGGGACTGATGACCCTGTGCTGAACCGTGGTGGTGCTGATGGGCCTCATAATTCAACTGTGTAGGTGAACAGAGGAACGAACACACCTGGATCAAAGTAGTGCTTTCTGACCTTAAAATTCCCAGTGCAATGGATGTGCCATGCAGTGCCAGGCCTTGATTGGCATGGAAAACACACACTGACTTCCCTTCCCTTCCCTGCCAGGCTCTGGGAATGCAGCTTTTCCAGTGCCATGGTGATGTCTCAGGTCACAGCTGTGACCTCTGTGCTCTGCATGGCCCATTGCAGGGTGTGCAAAGGTCACCCAAACACAAAATTTGTTGTCTGCCCCGAGCTCAGAACCCTCTGAACTATGAAACCTTGGTCAAGACATCCCTCAGCAAGAGTATAATAAAGAATAAAGAAGGAATAATACTAAGGAATAAATCTCCTAGAGCCTCGATACACTTCTCAAAATGTAAATTATGCTCCATTCCCACTTCAGCTGCTCAGGAGAAATAAAGGGATTAAAAGAGACAGAGATGTCCTTTCCTTTGCCCTCAGCTGAGAAGCCCATATTTCAAGTACTGCAGTGGAGCCAGGAGCTGCTCTGGGAGGCTGCTGTGATGTGCAAGCTGCCAGCCAGGCTTGGAAAAGAAACAGAGCAAGTGAGCAAGAGAATTATTTCCCTCAGCCTCCAAAGCTCTAATTCCCGCAGAATCCTGGGCTGGATTTCATTGTCAAAGCGAAGTGGCTGGAAACAGGATCATTTCCCTTAAGCAGTCATTAAGGGAAACGACTTCAGATTATTCAGGTACTGCTGCAGCAGCCTAATGGACTGATAAACAGTTACATCTTCCTGGACTGTACCAACAGACACACCCTGAGTTTTGTAAAACACCAAAGCTATCAGCTCTTCTCCAAACTGCAAATGAAATAGCCCCAGAATAGAGTAAATGTGTGCAAACCACCTTTGGTGCCAAATGGAAATGGAATTTGCAGGCTTGTCTCAGCAGAGAGTCCTTTCCTACAGCAGAAGAAATTCAAGCAGCCACATGGAAATACTTCAGTTTCAGCATTAACCAGCAGAGGGGATGGCTGCTGCAGATCGTGGAAACCAGGTAATTTAGTTCTGTACTTTAAAGAATGTGCAACGCCAAGAAATATTAGGGGACGTGGAATGTTTAATGCAGCCCTGCACCATCAGTCAGGAGGGGAACCAGAGCAAAGCTCATACTGAGCTGATTGATACCTTCATGGAGCCACAGCACGATATTCCAGCTGGGCTGGGCTTTGAAAATCCTGAGCTCTGCTCTTTTCCTCTTAGCCATGAGACAGAAAACCAGCCTGGATGTTGCCACCTTCTCCACTGGGTGATTCTGCCAGTCAGCAACCTGAGGCATGGAGCTGATGCCCCCTTCCAGCCTTGAGCCCTCCCTCCCTGTCTCCAATGTCTCTGCCTCCAAACCTGTGAATCCAAATAGCTCCAGGCTAGGTGGATTTTTCCACCCTGTTCCAGGTCTAATTTCTCTTTCAAACTCATACCGTATATCTTTCCCCACCTCCCACTTGTCACTTTATGGCTTGCTGAATCTGTTTCCTTTAATGCTTGAAAATATACAGTTAAAATCACCTTAAAATTTACTAATATGCCTTTTTATTTGAAAGGCTTATTTCCCTGAAAGGCTTTCCCAGTCTTATATGAGGGCATGCTCTCTAATATTAAACATTTTTTGTTAAAAATGGGTGCACATCTGTTTGATATTTAACTTGAAACAAATGCTGAGAGTGGAGAACATAAGCAAAATTATGCTTTAGATAGCTTTAAAAGGTCATTTTTGCTTTAAACTACAAAGGATGAATAGGGGCATATGACACACATAATAAAGGCAGAGATAGGTTTAAAATGCCCTCAGGCTACTCTGAGGTCAGCTGCTAAATTACAAGAAAAGACACATTTTGCCCGTCTTTTTTTTTTTTTTTTTGCCACCCGAAAGTGTGGAGTAGAAAGCTGGGAATCTTTGTGCAAGGAAGGTCACTCTGTCTCTGTCTTAAAACCCATCACATTTTTCTCTATCGTTTTCCTAAGGGATGCTGAACTCTTAAGCCTACTAATTAATTCATTAGCTCCAAACTAACCCCCCCTCCCTTCGTGGCTGAAAATTGGAGAAATCTTTGCTTATGCTCTGCCATATAATGAGAAATTTCTCACTATCACACATTTAGTTGATGAGCAAAATATATATGTGCTCCTCTCTGGTGTGGATGGGAGGGATCCTGCCAGGGATGCTGAAAACAAGGAAAACTGTCTCCCTGCAGCAGTGCCAGTGCAGCAGCACTGGGCTGAGTAACTGGGTTTGCTCTGGGGGGTGGATTTTGCCTTTGCTGGGCTTTTTGGTCAGGGTTTGGTTTGAAAACTGCCAAGCACTCCCTGTGAATTTTGAAGGGGAAATGAAGCGGGAAATGGGCCATTTCTCATTTAGAGCTGGCACGGGACCAAACCAATGGGAACAGATGAGGTTTCCAATAAAACCTTCCTGAAAGGCAAAGGGGTGTAGAGACAAGAGACTCTGGTTGTAATCTGGCTCCAGCCATCTGCTCCAGAAGCTCTGGAAGTGCAGGGCAGGGCCTGACTAGCACCTTGTCGATAAAAGAGACATGGAAACGTCGGCTCAAATTTGGTCATCAGGTGGCTTTTGCATCTGCCAGAACATCTTTTGTGCTGTTAGAGACAGATTAGGGAATAAATATGGAACAAGGAGGTCAAAGCCTTACATGTAGTTCCATCCCTCTGAGGCTTGTTTGAAGCCTTGTACTTGTTTCTGTACTGAAGGGGCGAAATTAGTGTCTTACTGTTTCTTTGTAAAGCAAAGCAACTTTTCATTTGATTTGCTACTTCTTTCCCCCAAAACACAAGTAGATCCTTTATCCTGGTGGGAGCTGTTTAAACCTGATTAAATCCTATTGGCAAATCACGGGTATTTCTAAATTTTAGGCATGAGATATGTATGCACCTTCAAAGCATATGGAGCAGAAACTCAGAGCATTTTCTGGCTATTCCTGAGCTTTGTACTCCAACCTGTAATCACTAGAAAGCAAATTGTCCATAGCTCCATCCCATAACATATAGGTTATTAATGGGAACCAGGTATCCTCCTTCAAAGGAACAGCACCATCAAGAATCATATCTGTTTCTCATGTCCTAGAAAACATTTCACAGTTTTAATGATCACTCAAAGGGGGGGAAAAAAAAAAAAAGTCTGCACAATAAATTCAGGAGTTAGAGAGGTACATACACATCCTCTGGTTGAAATTCCTCTTTTCAGAGCCTGATATGCTGTGCTTTATCCTACCAGGCACACGAGCTTCCAGCTGCCAACATGAGGGTACACTGGCAAGGAGCCGACCCAGCTGCCGTGGTGACAGTGCCATTGTAAACTTTTATTTTTTATGCTCAGCGTGTATTGAGAGTGATCCCATTGTTCCATATGGCTTCCATATAGTGACACTGCATCCTGTGTAGGAGAGGTCAAGGAGTGGATTATCAGCAAGTGTTTCAAGTCAAGAATGAAGGGAGCTGGCAGAGCAAATCCACACAAAGCCTGTTCTGTGCTTCCCATCGCTGCGGTGACCTCTGGGTTTCGGTGTCTGTGTGTTCCCCCCCTTCTCCCTCCGTGTGCTGAGCACAGCCCTGGCTAACATGTTAGCACAGCATTTCCCTGGAAGCTTTTTAGAGGCAGAAGGAGAACAAAAGCAACTCTGAAAGCCTGGCTGAAATGTTTAGTTATTAGCAGGGAGCAGGGAGGGAGCAGTGCAGGGAAGGATGTGCTCCCATCCCCACCTTACTGTCCCACTGCCCAGCACCCTTGGAATGTTGGAGATGGGCATCACATTTGCTCACCTGTGGTCAACTGGGGCCTCCCCAGTTATCCAGGACTGCTGATCAATGATGAAAGGTGGCTGGATACCCTTGGGTGGGTCCCATCTGGCCCCCCAGACCTGTGTGTGTCTAAGTGGTGAAGCAGGTCACTGCCCATTCCCTGCATTGCAGGCATGCAAAATTCATAACTGCATTTTAATAACTCGGGACCTGCAAGACCCGAGTGACTGTAAACCTCACAGAATTATTACCAGCCAAGTAAAAATTATATTCCATTTGAACATTCCTCATCTAATATCCCCACTGCAGCAGCGTTGAAAGAAACCCAGTGTTAGCATGGCTGTTTCTCTGGTACCTAATGAGTTGGCTTTGGCTGGGGATCAGGAGCTCTTGGAGGCTGGAGTTTACACTGACCACTCAAAGGCTTTGGATATTCTGGACTGTGCCTTGTTTAATGATGTAAAGTTAAATTGGGGCTGAGGGGAGGGTGGTCAGCTGGTTACAGTGGAGAAAGTGCTCAGCCCTCCTTGGCTGGGGCAGTGCCAGGGGGGAACTGGCCTGGAGTAGGGTTGGGAACATGGGACAGCAGCCTCTGGAATGACCCAGAGTGCTGGATGCTTCAGGGATGCTTCTGGGAAAAGGCACATTGACAGCCTCTCTCTTCACCCTCACATCATCTATCAACAGGAAAATAATTTCTCCTTCAGCCTGAAAGTCCTGTAAGTTTGTAAAAAAAGGATTTACCAAGATACATCATGTCTTGGATGGGACCCTGGGGGAGACAGGGCAGGAGGGGCTGCTGCACCCACCCTGCTTTAACAGCTACACCCAGGGGTGGAGGCTGGTAACCTCTCTCCAAGGAGAAATTCCAGGCTGGGAATAGTCTGGAGTGATCCAGAGAGTCGGGAATATGTAATCACTGCCATAAAAAGAGGCTAAAAAGAAAGGTAGGGATTGGTAAAACCGTATGTGGACATATGGAGTAAGGAATGATTAGTCCTTTCTGTCCTAGGACAAAAGGAGGGAGTGCTCAGGGAAATGACAGGACAATCATTCCTGGACAAATAAAAGTGCAGTGAAGTCCTGGAAGCAATCCTGCAGTTAGGCTGGTTGGGGGGAAACACTGTGCCCTGGTCTGGAACCTCAGGCTTGGGGGCCCCTGCATGCCAGCATTCCAGAACCAGGAGACTCATCCCACTGCATCCATCCTCTTCCTCATTTCTTGTTTCACCCCCTTAAGCACCAAGCACTGTCAGCTGGTTCATCTTTGTGGGACCCATTACAGACATTCTTGCATACTTCTCATTTTATTTCTATTTTGCTGCTATTTCTTTGTTTGCCCATGAAAGCAGTTTATCATTCTCTGTAATTTCATGTGTCAGGAGGAACAGATGCCAGCAGTGAAAACAAATCCAGAAAGTTCTTCCCTTATGCTCTATTTATACTGGATCATCTTCTGTCTGATTTGATTTCAGTATCAATATTTTTCCTTTTTTTACCCCTGTGCCATGCAAAAAAAATGGAGACAGAAAAAGGAATGGCATGATTATGTTCATGTAAATAATGTTATGTTGACTCTGCTGTGCAGTACAAATAATTTATTTGAGTTAAAAAGAAATATTATTGGCCATTTCTGCCTGGCAAGTCTGAAGCTCGTTTAGAATAATAAAACCTGCTTTTCAGCTGAGTGCCCTGGAGTGTTTAACATTTCAGTTTTAATAGTGTGGCAAATGGAGCTCAGAAACTCTGGATATTCGGTGCCCAGGTGTGATAAAAATTCCTGCTAGTGGACTGTGCCTTTCCAAGTGCCCAGGTGGCTGCCACAGCATCCAGGTTGGCAAGAGAATTAAGAGCAGAGGAAAAATGTCTTTTTCCCCTTCCTTTACCTTTCTGGTTAGATTATTTTTAAGGAATTATGGAAAAATGGTTCACAGGTGGCATTTCCCTCCATTGCTAAAATAAATCCTGTTCTTCTACCCTGACAGTATTGGCTCCTTTCCTGTGGACAGTGACACACTGGGCTGGCTGAGGTCTGTTCCCTGTGAGAATATGCAGAACCAGCTCATCCCATTAAATGGAAAAGAAATGTTGGGAATCTTACACTGTGCAAAGGATTCGTGCAAATGTATAAAAGCAAACACAGAGGAGACATCAGTCCTGCACAAAGTATTGGATTTGCTTAATTTAGGCAAAGACCTCTGAGATCTGATTTAGACTTCCTGGGTGAGACTCTTCATGGATTTTTGTTGGGAGATTCATGGCACTGGAAGCTGGAAGCACATTAGGTGAGATCCAGCTCATCTGTCACTGGCCAATAAATGTTGCCCAGCTCGTTTCTGTTTGCAGCCTCATAACTCGTGCTTTGCCAAAGCACATCTCCCAGGAAGACATCCTGCCTTCCTTTGAAGGCCTCAAGAGATAGAAAATCCAATTCTGCTTTCTAATGTGTTAATCACCTCCATCTCTCAGCCCCTCTGCTGGGTTCCAGTCCCATTTAGCTGATGTGCAAAAAATCAGGGTTCCTTAGGGCATTAGAATGGACAGGAGTTTGCTCTGGATCCTCTGAACTGGACTCCCATTTTCATGAAAACCTGTATTTTTGCATCTATCATTTGTGACTCTCCTCTGTGTGAGCCTAAAATGATTACAGACTTCCAAGGAATGGTGAAGATCTGCTGTTTTGTCTGGGAATGCATGATCAGTTACTTTAGTTCAGGCATCCACCTTTTTTCTCAGTCATGGTGTAACCGAATCATTAAAATTTCCAAATTATTCTGCATCATGTCAGCATATTAAAATCTGCAAGATCTGGAGCATTCCTTTATTATTATTGATGGTTGTTTATTATTTATCCTAAAAATGCCATTCTGGAAATACTCTCACTTGTTGATTCCAAAAGAACTTGATGGTTTTTTGCTATCTAAACCTGTAATTGTAAAACATAAGAATAAAATGGGGGCAATTTATTCTCCAGATCAAATTTTCTCTCAGCAGGATTAAAACTGCCACAGCAGTAAAGAGTTTACAAACTCACTAAAGAACTGTAATAACTTCCCTTCCCACTGCCGGGTCAAGGAAAGGTAATACATGTTTCCAATCAGCTTTGAATTGAACTCAAATTGTGGGGTTTATTTCACTTTAATCCATATGTGAGTTCATGTTAAAGGTAAGAGAAATCACAGGACTGCAAACATGGAGTAGAGTTAATTAAATTCTGTAGCTCCTTCTGGAAGAAGCCCTGGCTCTGCTCATGTGTGAAAGGTTCCAGTGTTTCTGAGGGAAATATCTCTAGTGCAGCAAAGACAACAGCACATGGACTTGTAGGGACCAAGGACATGGAGAAAAACCTTGCAGCACTTGGGAAATAGTTCTTTTTGTTGAGTTAGACACCCTCCCTCCAAAAAAAAGGCGAAGAAAAGCTTCCTTCTCTCCCCTTTTCCTCCCTGCTCCAGAAAAAAACAGAAATTATAGTTCCTCAGCTGACAGGCACTGGGGGACTCTATGGAAACATGGCATGTTCTCAGCTCAGACCCAGATGAGATCTTTCTCCAAGTCAGTCCCCACTGCAAATGCTGCTTTTAGAAATGATAAATGCATATTTGTCTTCCTTCTCTCTTTCCCACTTACTGTAGGAATTGGGTTTTGGTTCGTTTTTTTTATTTCTGGTTTTCTCTCTGATTTTGTTTTATATGTGTTCTGCAAAAGAGCTTCTACTAAGTGTGGGAGACTCTTCATGTGCTTACATTTAAATCTGCATTTCAGTGTCCTGCAGAGCTGGGACCTGAGCTGGGGCCACTTTGCAGGATCAGGTGCACTAAGCCCTTGTTATCCTTTGGCAGCTCTGACCCAGACACAGGGAGCAGACCTGGCTGCCTGCACCTGGCAGGAGATTCATCTCAAAGCCATAAATATTTATTTAATGTCCTTTTTTCCCCCTTTTTTCCACATCTGAGGTGGAGTCTTGGAGCATCTCCAATACTGACAGCAGTGTTTGGTGTAAGTAAAATGGAACAGGTTGCCCAGAGAGGTGACAGATGTCACATCCCTGGAAACATTTGAGGTCAGCTTGGATGGGATTCTGAGCAACCTGATGTGGTTGCCCCCATTGCAGGGGCTTGGAAAAAATAACCTTTAAAGGTCTCTTGCAACCCAAACTCTTCAATGGTTCTGTGGTGGTTGTGGCTCACCCGAGGTCTGCACATCACTGGGGACAGGATCTGGTTCCTGCAGGGGTACAAACCTCAGGCAAATGTATTTTTGATGTATTTTGTTAAATGGTGGACTTCAGTCACTGGGAAGGTTGAATGTCCCCCAAAGCACCCAACAGAGAGAGCTCTGCATGTTCTGGATGTTGATGCCTTTCTCTGCAGTCCCTGCACTCAGAGAAACAACATTTTCTCCCCATGCAGAGCTGGCAGTAAAAGGGTTTTCTCTTTAAAAATGAATCATGTTCCAGAATGGATTGCATGCCACGTGGGAGATTCTGGAAAAACCAGCCTTTCTCAAGCACTAAAATGTGACATTTTAAAAATCTGAATTTTAAAATATTGCACCGTGTACTCGTTTTACCTCGTGCAATAAAATAAAAGTCTGCCTTCAACAAATTTATTTTTCTTAAGCTTCCCACAGAATATCAATGAGAATATGAGTCACTTAAGCATCAAATGCCAGATTCAGTGTGGTTAAAAGGGTTTCTTGGTGGCTTTAACAGGCCTTGGATCGGGTTCTGTAAGTTTACCATGGGCAACTGGCCTTTCTAGGTAGGCTTGGAGCTTCACCTCCTGCAAAACTCACCCACTCAACCAAGAGGTACTTCACACCTTGCTGAGAAGAGCTGGGTTCATGCCAAGGAGTTCTCCAGTTTGTTTTAATGGCAAAGTCTCATTTTCCTGTATTCCCCTGCTCAGAACCTTGCAAGAGTACTTGGAAGTTGTTTGTGCTCAAGGCCACAGATGTAAGAAGAGCTGTTTTCACAGACGTGCCCATCAGCCCTTCCCGTTTCTCATCCTGGCTACTCAATTTTCCCTCTCTACAGAAATGTCCTTGGCTATTCCAAGGTTCTGTTCCCTCGAGTTTCTTTGTTTTCCAGCTCAGATGCTCAAGTGCTCTGTTCTTGCTGCTTAGAGGTGATTTCAAAGCAGTTCACTGCAATTCTCCTTCTTACATTAAACACTTCAGAATGACTTCAGCAAACTGAAATACTTACACATCAGCAAAACAGCTTTCAATTATGATGATCTTGTGTTCTGTGCTTCCAAGTACCTTTGACTCAGATGGTGTTCTTTTATATAACAAGCTTTTATCTCTTAATAATTTCCTGACTGCATATTCAAGCTTTTCTTTTGGATAAATTCAGAGATATGAGCACAGTCCTGTTTTCTCTCAGAGTGTTATAAAACAATAATTCTTTCCTTATAAAGTCTCAGACCTGGTGAGATTTTTATGTTGCTTTGTTCTGTAGAATTGTCTACTCATGGAAGCAAAGCTAATTCAGGTCTTGCAAGTCAAGCTTTTATTCACACATGTAATATTTGGTTTTTACATCAGTCACCTTGGTTTAGCTGCATTCATCTATCAGTCCAGGTTTGAAGCAAGAAGACTTTTGTGAAAACATCCATAACAACATCCATCCTACCTGGGCTCCAGAAACGTTCAGTTCACCACCTCACTGCACTCACAGTCTCTCCTCTTTTTGCTGGTGACTTTCCTTGGTCACATTTTTGAAGTCAAATACCAGAAAAAAGGTTAATATCAAAATATTGAAGGCAAGAAGGCTGACTTCCATATTCAGCCCAGATCTGTGTGTGCTCTTGCAATGAACAGATCATTAACTTTTGCAGTGCAGCTGCTGAGAGATGACTTGAAATACTTCAGCTCCCCAGTGAGGGTGATAACAGCTCATTAAAGCACAGTGTCTGAGCCCTCTGTTCAAAGAGGGTTTGGAGATCACTGCTGTTTCTTCCTCCTGTTCCCTCAGAACCAGGAAGGAAATAGAGCTGGGCTGATACTTGATGTCTTTGTGCAGAATGTGGTGACTCAGAGTTGAGGCACTTGCACGGACATCCCTGTCCTGGACAAAAGCAACCAAGAGTTCATTACCCAACACAGGAACCTCAGAGCCCATTGGGTTCAACTGGAAATGAACTTTCTTTCTGGAAGGTGCATTAAGGAAGATAAATCTATAAGAGCTATTTAATATTCTGTAACAAACTGAGGTTTACATTTAAACTAAGAAAATCCATCCTTTTTCTTCCTTCTTCCCCACCACTGCTGCAGCCAAGGCACTGCTCCTCAACAAGTCACTTCACATCAGTCTCCCCATCCAGGAAAGCCACACAAAGAGCTGATGAAAATCCACTCTGTGAGCTGATTATAAGTTATCTGAGCTGATTATGTTCGTATTTGTGGCATATGTTTGATCCAAGTTGGACCTGAATCTTTACAGATGAGAGGTAGATGTCTGCAGTGTTTGCTCCTGAGCTGCTCCATTGGGAAGAGATGTTCTCCCTCCAGTGCTCCCACACTTGTGCACACACTGGCTTTTCCCCTTTACTGGGTATGAACAACAGGCAGACAGTGGCTTTAGAAGAGATTTGCCTAACAGTCGTGATGGGTTCCTGGAGACAAAACCCAAGAGGAAAATCCAGCTATTCCATGCAGAAATATGGCAGGAGTGTGGATATGTCCAACGAGCCAGGGAAAGCCAGTGAACCTGTTTCCTGGAGAGAAATTCAGCCTTGCTCCTTCTCAGGAGTGTGTGAATTATCTGGGATGCAGCAGGTACATCTTGGACACAGCTCCCAGTTGCCCATGGTGAGATGTGAGTGTGGTCCTTTGTCTCCAAAGGGTCCGTGCTGCTGTTCCTGGGGGATGAGCAGCTCAGGGATTAAGTGGAGCCTGAGGCTGCCCCCTCCTTAAGCTGAAATTCATGCAGAGCTCTGGGATCAGCAGATTCCAGGTTTCTGGGTGGAATTCCAGGTCTGGAGCAGAGCCTTAACCATTTTGTGACCTGAGTAATAAAGAAAGGGAAGGGAACAGGGAACTCCTCCTTCCCCCAGGCACCTGCAGCAGCAGAAGACATTGGAGGGGCTCCAGCCAAAATCCATGGTGACTGAGGAGGAGGTGACAGGGCATCCTCATCCCAGCCCCTGCTTTCTGAAACCTGCTTTATACAACTCACAGGCAAGCTGCAAGGAGCATCTGTTTTCCAGGGACTTCAGGGATGAGTGGAGCAGGGAGGAGGAGGAGGTTTAAGGGGTAATTGAAGGTCTTGCAAGTGCATCTGGTTTTCTTTGAGGGAAGAGTGGTTTTAGGCAGGCTCTGTCTACAGCTACAAATTGTAAGTGATGTGATAGATTTTAATGCATTGTGGGCTGGTCAGATGACATGGTAAGACCTGACAAGGCTTGTTTCACAGATGTGCTGCTGCTGCTGCAGCACAAGTCCATCAGGAACAAGTAGGGAGAGAACAGCATGAGCTTGGCTGGGCACCAGGGAACTTGCCTTGAGCTGGACTTGTGCCTTAAGTGGGATTTTTTCTTGACTTAGTTTCCCTCCCTTCCCTGCTCCCAGACTGGCATGTGGATAGAAGGAAATAGAGCAAAAGCAGCTAAAAAGCAAAAAAAGTGACACAGTGCCATAATGGACAGAGGGAACCTAAGATCCAAAGAAATTATGACTTCAGAGGCTTAAACCCCATTTTTTTCTGTCTAACCTGTGCCCCCAAAGATGACAGAAGGAGCAGAATCTCTGTTTGATGAGACTATTGCCTTACAGAAGGTTGAAAACAATATATTGTATTAATTTTCATTGCATTTTGTCTGGAAGGACTTGAAATATGTTTCTGTAACCAACCAAGCTCGTTCTTAACCATCACTGCCACACATTCAGCAAGAATTTATAGGCAGTATTAGAAGTATCCATATCCTCACCTATTGTTTGTGCCAAAAGCCTCTGTCCTGGAAAAAGAATTGCACTTCCTAAAGCTCCTCCACAGCACTGTAAATCAGGAGCTGGGATGAGCACACATGCATCCTCTCCTCCCCTGGCCAGAATGGTCTGGGAATGTTTATTTTCATGAAAAAGAGCTACTTCTCTTATCTTGATCCCTTGGTGATCTGCTGTGGTCCTTAGCTGGAAGGATGTGCAGATGAGCTGTGGGATGATTCCAGAGCAGGCAGAAGCAGCAATCCCAAGCCATACCTGGAATTGTGCAGACAGAAACATCCCTGCCACAGCCAGGCTGAGGTCACCCTGCATCCCACACGTGGTGCTGAGGGCTGGGAGCAGCTGGGGGCCTGTTAGTCCTCATGGAATGCTGAAGGAATGTGGGGAGAAGCTCCCAGTAGGGCTCAGAGTCTCCTCTGCAGCCTGACCTTGTGCCTGTGCTGCCTGTTCTTCATTTCCTGCAGTACCTCCCATCTCTGGGACATGGAATGGAGCTGGCAACTAATTGAAGGTCACAGATAATGGAGCAAACTGTGGGACATCTGAGAAGAGAAGGAGATCCAGTCTGTGAGGGGAACATCAAAGCTGTGGTTCCCTTCATTTTTATTCGATTGCACTGGGCAGAGAGGGGGCTATTCTGCAGCAGCAGCTCCTCTGAAGTCTGCTCATTCCAGATTTACCTTGATGAATTTGAGAGCTGAAACTGGCCTGAAGTATCTATAAAAAATTATTAAAGGTTTGGGATAGATTGTGCTTTTCTTGAATATGTCAGAGGGGAGGGAGAAGGAATTTCCCTCTTCCATCTCACAGGAAAGTACTATAGTCTCTGGTATTAAAAAAATGCAGGACAGTACATTTATTTGCCCCAAATGACATAATTGAATGGCCCAGGGAAGGTCAATTTGAGCAGGCTGGAAAGGGGAGCAGGCAATGTTCACTATCTATTCCCCAGCCACTGCTTCCACATTTCCTGGCATCCCAAGGAGCATCTCTCCCAAGGCCAAAAGTGGCAAAGCCTCCTCCCCATGCATGGGTATCACATCTCCCAGGGAAGCCAACAGGCAGATGGCAAAAATGCATATTTGCTTATTGGAATATAATTTAGGATATCCAGGATGTGATCCTGCCTCAGAACTGTAAGCAGTTCTCCCAAATCCAACAAGAGTTACATCAGGTCTTCTCTGGCCAGGAGGAGAATAAAAGCTGATGGTCCTCTGGATCCCATGGCTCATACTGGTCATAGCACCAGGGGCAAGTGGGAGAATGCTGCTTTTCCAAAAGGACTTAAGCATAGTATTGGGAAGGGGGAAAAAAGACAAGAAAGTGATGGAGGAGACAAATATTTCCTGTGATGGAGCCTGGCTTTTTGTCTGAGCCTTGGCTGCACCAATGTCCTGCCACTAGAATTGCAGCAGCTCTGCTGGAATTCCTCATTCCCTGCTCCCAGTGGAAAAACTGCCTTTCTCCAGGCCAGTGTGGTGAGTATCTGTGTTCCCTGTGTCCTGCATGGGCAGCTGAGGGGGGTCAGCACCCATGGGTGCTGCCCTGGGGCACCCTGGGCCCTGCAGCTGCTTCGGGCAGTAGGATCCCCATTTCTGGGAGGTGAGTTTTGAACCCCCTGAGGATAAGCTGAGCTGTAACCCTGCAGGAAAACATTATGTGTCCACACAGAAAAGCCATGTGAAGGCACACAGAAGGGCCTGCACTCTCTCCTTGGTGCTGGGGGCACCCTGTCTGCTTAAAAATAGCAACTGGGGTAGTTTTGCTAAGAGATTTAACATCTTCTGTACATTGCTGATTTACTTCCTAAGAAGTAAGTAACATAACACATGCTACTCTCCTATTTCATGGTAATCCTCACCCTTTGTTGTCAGAATACAAGCCAAAGGTGCACATTTTTCAAGGAATTGTTTGAATTACTTCCCTCATCCTGATTACTTTTCTTCACTTTTTCCTTCATCAGCCATCCTTTGGGTATTAACCTTGCATTTATGCTCACATTAGCCAGGGTCAGCATCAGAAAATGCTCTTGCTTTTGCTCAGCCACCTGGAGAAACAGAGAAGGGAGACAGTACCAGACATACACTAATTTCTAACATGTGTTTCCTGCCTGTACTGGCCTTGGCAGCTCAACCACATAAGTCACCACGGGAATAATTGTCATTTAAATCCAGCCTTTGGATGTGCACGAGCCTCAGAGAGCCATGGAGTGAGTGTCCTGCTGAACAGCAGGCTGAGGGCAAGAAGGAGGCAGAGTTGGTACAGAAGAGTAATTGGTGATGTGCAAAAAATTCATTTTGGCTTCATCTGAGCTTGAATAATAAGAGGAAACAGCTGTAAAATGGGATGAATATTTATATTTGTGAGGAACCTCCTCTCTGTTTGAATTTTAAAAGTGAAGCCTGGTAGGCTGAGCCTCCTGCTGTCCACACTGTCTCCAAAACATCCAGCAGCATCAGGAATGGTTTGGGTTGGGTTTGTGGTTTTTCTTTGTATGCAGAGGACACCTGAGGTTGGGTTTGTGGAGTTTTGGCTCATGCTGTGCCTTGGGATGGGCTGGAGCTGTGGTGTGTCCCTGGTTTTTGGTGCCAAAGGTCTAATTCAGCTCAAGTGGGGAAGGAATCTGACCCTCAGTAGCTGCACACACAGCTCAGGGGTTTGGTGCCCTGGAAAAAATGCTATTAAGGAATGAGATCATTCTGTGGCTATTTAATTAACTTTTGTCTGCAAGTAGATAATGATACCTCATCTAAGAAAGCTACAGATGTCTTACCCCTTCTGTGCACATCTGTAATTTTCATTGCTATATGGAATAATCCCAACATTAAATGGAGTGGGGTTTTTCCCAAGTGTTTTGCTTTGGCCCATCCTTTTCTCTCTTTGGAGCAGATGGGAGTTTTGTCATGGATTTCAGGATGGGTTTGGAAAAGCCAGCAGTCTCCTGTGACAATTGGGTCACAGTGTGTGGTGGAGGCTGTTTTGTGCTTGACAAGGGAGGGATGAATTTAAGGATGAGCCCAGTTCAAACTCATCACCAGTCCCAATGACTTCAGAGATGAACCTGGCCAGGAACACTCCTGACAGCTGAGACCATCTTCCTCATCATTTTGGAAAGGATGATGCTGTGGAAACTTGCTGCCATTTGGAAATTAAGACAGAGCAGCCCCAATCAGCCCCTAATTACTCATGGAACTGAGCTTCCTAATGCTCGAGTCCCTCTCCTCTCCCACCTCTTGCCCTCCTGTAACTTGTGGATCTATTTTATCCTAATTGAGCAAACAATAAGAAAGCTCAGAGATAATGAAATGTTACAAGTTTATGAGGTGTTATACTGAGAAATGTTACAGCCCCAGCTCATGCAGGAGATCCTCTGGTGTCCCCATGTGTGTCCAATCCCAGAAAAGACTGCTCCTGCCTCACCTTTGAAATCAATCACCAGAAAAAAGTATGGAGAGATCCAGGATTTATTTAGTTTTGCTGTTCACAGACTAATCACTGTGTTAAACCTCACAAAGAAGTTAATATTCTTATTTTTAGCTTTTTTAGGGGGGTGAGGGGAAGGTGTTTAGCAATGGGAATCTGGTTTCTTCTAAAGGCTCTGCCAAATCCCTGGGGCTGTGATGCCAGAAGCTTTTCCTGTGCCAAGCTGGGACACTGATGCTTTCAGATGCATCCTTTGCAGGAACCCCCCAGCAAGGGGTGCAGCACCTGGTGAGCCCCTGCCTGCCCCCAGAGCTCTCCTTGCATCCATGGATCCTTCTGGAAACTTACTGTGTGCACCAGGAAAACCAAGGGCTGAGCTTCAGGAGCTCCGTAGGGGGAACCAGCCTTGCCAGCTTTTCCATTACATTATTTGTTACATCTTCTCTTCTTCCAGTAGATGTGAAACCTTTTTCCGTAGGTAAAAGGATACTCTTGGAAATGTGGTATTGGAGGGAAGCCCTTCCCCACCCAGCTCTGCTCCCCAGGTCTCAGAGCAGAAGGATCACAAATCATTCCTGACTTTATTTCTTCCATGCAGTAATTCCAAAAGAAGTGTCCCTTCTTCAAGCTGTCTTTCTTGCTTTTGGAATTTCACTCCTCCTTGCCTCACTGCAGGGACTATGAAGCCATTTTGTGGCTTTGCTTTTTCCTAGATGGAATTTTGGCCGGAGCTGCTCCTGTGGCTTTCCCAAGGCAGCTGAGGTGTGAGTTCTGCTGTGGCTCCATCCCAGCTGCCATAACACCATTCCTTCCCTTGTCACTCCCTTTTTCTGGGGTTGGGTGTTTGGAAGAGTGAAGGAACAAGGAATGTAGTTTGGGAGGGGACCTCAAGCCCATCAGGTCTGCTCACACTTTCCATCAACTTGCTGGGTTTGCCCATCCAATGTAGCTTCCAAACCAGCTTTTTCTTTCCCTGTTTCAATAAACTGGGAGCTGCAGCCATTTCCTACAAGTTTTGTTGGAATTACTGAACGTTCTGGGTGCCTCACAAGAGTGTAACAACCCTACAGGCTGATTCTTGTGCAGTGCCCTCCACCAGCACATCTCCACGTGCTCTGCAAAAAGGGTTGACATCCCTGCTCTGGTTCTTGATGGGGAAACTGAGGCACAGAGCAGATCTGTGTTCAAAAAACACTTAGATGTGGCACTTGGGGACATGGTTTAGTGGTGGGCTTGGCAGTCCTGGTTATGGCTGGATTCAGTGACCTGAGAGATCTCTTCCAACCTAAATTATCCTAGGCAGAGGCTGACCTGGGAAGAGAAGCACAGTCTCCTGCATGCTGATGCCAAACTCCTCTTAGGCCACACTGCCTGGAGTGTGTGAGTGTTCCCTGCTGGAATGCACAACCCTCCTCTGGAGGTGGGCACAGGGCTGGCACTGCCCAAGGCTGGCAGGGGCTTCCTGCTCACTGAAATCCTCAGCCACTTTTTAACTGCTCTCTGTCATTGTTCTTTACAGGCCACCAAGCAGGGGTTTCCCATGTTGGCTCAATTCTTAATTAACAAGGTTTAATAGGAGCTGAGTCATCAGGGAATAAGGCTTTGCTTTTAGCAGGAGCAGGCACCCTGTCCATGACTGCTGGGACAGGGACACAAGGGCTGCCACAGGCCAGGGATGGCAGTGGGAAGCTGGGCAAAGGCAGCAGCATCAAATGCACCCAAAATCCTTTCTCTTTTCACCTGCAGGACTATTAATGTCCAGCCCCTTCCCAAGCTGTGCTGGGAAGGGCTGATACAGCTGCACATTCCTTGCATTGGTTTAAGTCAGGATTTCAAAGCCCTCATTTCAAGGCATATTCCAACCTACGGTTACTCTTTTATGTCCCAGCATCTACCAGTGAGATGGGAACACTGTCTGTCACTTCCACAGTGCCCTGGTGCTGCATAAATCCCCAGCACTTCAGCTCAGCCTTTTGCTGCACAACTGGTTGCCCAGTCCTGGCTGCCCCGGGGCTCTGATGGCTCCTGGGGCAACCCCAGCCCTGCATCCCTGGGGTTTTATTCCATTTGCATTCCTCCTCCGACTCAGCCTTTCAAAATCCTCCTTCCTACTGCACTATGAATGGGGGAGATGATTGCATTTTGCTCTAATTCCCTTTTCCTGTCTCAGCTTGTTTTCATAACCGAATAAAATATCTGCTGACACGAGCATCTTCTCCGTGCTGTGTCCCCTGGGTGATGCCCCACTCCTTCCCCTGGGTGTGGAGTGTGGACACACAGCTTTGTTGTCCTGCTTTTTGTCTCAGCTCCTCAGGCTGACCCCGCTAATGAGAAGTTAATTATTTCCAGAGGCAAAAGGCAGGGACAAAAGCCCAGGTGTGACGTGGCTGTGCCTGTCACCCACAGCAGCCATGGGATGGTGCTGGCACACAGGTCTGTGGGGTCTGCTGGGGCTGTTAGTCCTCTGGTTTATAAAGGAAATATATATGTATATATATATAAATATATATTTATATTCCTCAGTGTTTATATTTATGTATTTACAAATATATCGATATAAATATATTTATATTCCCAGAAGCAAGATTTCCACTGCTGGAAATTCAGCCCACTGCAGCACTGCAGAGAGGAGCTGGGAGAGGAATGCTCCTTGCTAAAAATAAAGGCAGGAAGGCTGGTTATCGGGACATTTTTTGCCTTTCATTGGCAGCTGAAGAGGCTCCAGCTCACCAGCTCCTTCCCCCAGGTGCTGGCAGCCGAGGGATGCTGCCCTCCCTCCCCTGCCATCCCTCCTGCCCTCGGTGCTCCCTGACATCGGGGATGGATATAAACAACATTCCCAGTGCTGCTGCTGGATTTCTTGGGCGAATGGAGACACGAGACCGTGTGTGTGTTTTTGTGCTGCACCACAGGCTCCCAGCTCAGGAGCTCTGAAGTGATGACACAAAACTGGCAGCTGAAACATCCTCACTCCAGAGGATCCGGGATTCTGCCCCGGCTTTCTGCACAGCCCAGGGATTTTCGTTTCATTTTTTACTGTAACAACCTTCTATGGTCCATAAACTATATTGTTTTCATTTAATTCTGGGAACATAATGAATTTCTGTGGGCTTGTTTCCTGTTCAGTGTAATATCTTTGCTAGATGTGAGGTTTATTTCACAAGCTAGTTATAAATTCACTCAGACTCCCAATTGTTTCATCTTGGGAGCAATCAATAAAAAGAAACATGAGGGAGATTTTAGACCCTTCGCATCCACTGAAATTCAGGGATGTAAATCTGTCATCTGACATTTTTTTTCCCTGAGTGCTGAGTAACGTTGGAAAAATGTTAAAGCTCATACTAGAACTTTAATGTGCCTGTGGAATGGCCAAGGTGTGAAATTCTCCCTTCTTTACCCCCAAAAGAGTCTTCAGCATAAAAAACNGTCAGGATTTTAAAGCCCTCATTTCAAGGCATATTCCAACCTACGGTTACTCTTTTATGTCCCAGCATCTACCAGTGAGATGGGAACACTGTCTGTCACTTCCACAGTGCCCTGGTGCTGCATAAATCCCCAGCACTTCAGCTCAGCCTTTTGCTGCACAACTGGTTGCCCAGTCCTGGCTGCCCCGGGGCTCTGATGGCTCCTGGGGCAACCCCAGCCCTGCATCCCTGGGGTTTTATTCCATTTGCATTCCTCCTCCGACTCAGCCTTTCAAAATCCTCCTTCCTACTGCACTATGAATGGGGGAGATGATTGCATTTTGCTCTAATTCCCTTTTCCTGTCTCAGCTTGTTTTCATAACCGAATAAAATATCTGCTGACACGAGCATCTTCTCCGTGCTGTGTCCCCTGGGTGATGCCCCACTCCTTCCCCTGGGTGTGGAGTGTGGACACACAGCTTTGTTGTCCTGCTTTTTGTCTCAGCTCCTCAGGCTGACCCCGCTAATGAGAAGTTAATTATTTCCAGAGGCAAAAGGCAGGGACAAAAGCCCAGGTGTGACGTGGCTGTGCCTGTCACCCACAGCAGCCATGGGATGGTGCTGGCACACAGGTCTGTGGGATCTGCTGGGGCTCTTAGTCCTCTGGTTTATAAAGGAAATATATATGTATATATATATAAATATATATTTATATTCCTCAGTGTTTATATTTATGTATTTACAAATATATCGATATAAATATATTTATATTCCCAGGAGCAAGATTTCCACTGCTGGAAATTCAGCCCACTGCAGCACTGCAGAGAGGAGCTGGGAGAGGAATGCTCCTTGCTAAAAATAAAGGCAGGAAGGCTGGTTATCGGGACATTTTTTGCCTTTCATTGGCAGCTGAAGAGGCTCCAGCTCACAAGCTCCTTCCCCCAGGTGCTGGCAGCCGAGGGATGCTGCCCTCCCTCCCCTGCCATCCCTCCTGCCCTCGGTGCTCCCTGACATCGGGGATGGATATAAACAACATTCCCAGTGCTGCTGCTGGATTTCTTGGGCGAATGGAGACACGAGACCGTGTGTGTGTTTTTGTGCTGCACCACAGGCTCCCAGCTCAGGAGCTCTGAAGTGATGACACAAAACTGGCAGCTGAAACATCCTCACTCCAGAGGATCCGGGATTCTGCCCCGGCTTTCTGCACAGCCCAGGGATTTTCGTTTCATTTTTTACTGTAACAACCTTCTATGGTCCATAAACTATATTGTTTTCATTTAATTCTGGGAACATAATGAATTTCTGTGGGCTTGTTTCCTGTTCAGTGTAATATCTTTGCTAGATGTGAGGTTTATTTCACAAGCTAGTTATAAATTCACTCAGACTCCCAATTGTTTCATCTTGGGAGCAATCAATAAAAAGAAACATGAGGGAGATTTTAGACCCTTCGCATCCACTGAAATTCAGGGATGTAAATCTGTCATCTGACATTTTTTTTCCCTGAGTGCTGAGTAACGTTGGAAAAATGTTAAAGCTCATACTAGAACTTTAATGTGCCTGTGGAATGGCCAAGGTGTGAAATTCTCCCTTCTTTACCCCCAAAAGAGTCTTCAGCATAAAAAACCTCATTGGGTGTTGTGAAGAGGCAATGAAAAAATGCCAAAAATGAAGAGTGTGGTCAGGGTCTGTTCCTTACACAACTACCCTTCCTGTCATGCCCTTACCTCAGCTCAGTCTACTCTGCCTTATCAAACCACTGAATGGGTAAATCTATTTTTTCCTCAGTTTCCTGAGAACTTAGGATAAAAGCTAACCTCCCTGGAGCTAATCTGCATCTGGCCCCTCTGTGCCTCCGAGCTGAAACACCCAGATTAAAGCCAACATCTGGCTATCAGCAAATAGCTTTAGAGCAGCAGATATATATTTAATTTTCTACATTCATCCCCTTTATTTTTTTGCCAATAGCAAGAACCCGAGGAGCTGCTGAGCGCTCTTTTGAAAAGCTTGCCAAAAAAGTGCCTAATTTCTCTTCTCACTTGTGCAGCCCACTTGCAGACTGCTGGGGGTGTCAGTCTGACAAAAACAAAAGGAAAATCAGGCACGGGCTCCTCAGGTCACCGAGACTTCTCAGCATCCTGGTGTTTTTCCTCTCGGCCTGAGGATGCTGCTTGTGCCACCAGGTGCTGCTCGAGGAGCAGTAAAATTACCATAATCCAGCCCACTTTTCCACGCGTTCCTGGTTTTCTCCTCAGTATGATGTTTCTAAAGAAGTTCTCAGCCCTTTTACCCCTCCAAGTGTGTGTGTGCTTGTTTCAGTGAGCTGGGCTGGTGCTCGGGGACAGACATCCAAAGGCTCCAGAGCTGGGGGGCAACAGAACGGCCCCAAAAATCCCCTGCAGGTTTTCAGCACCCCCCTCTCTGCCTATAGGACCCTCTTTGCTGCCTATAGAATCCACTGTGGTGCTGAGAACCAGCTGCTTGCTGCACTTCTGCCCCTTTTTTCTTGTTGCATTCACACTGAGCTGCTAATAAATAAGGATTACACTGAGCCTGGGCTGAATTTTATTTTGTTTGAAGGTAGATCCCAGAGAGCTTGTGGGTTTTTTGTGGTTTTTTTTTTTTTTTTTTTTGGGTTTTTTTTTTTTTTTTTTCTGGAGGTTATTTTGCTCTGAATTTGAGCAAAATCTTTCCCTTTATTGCTATGGGCTAAATGCAGATCCTGCTCATGAGGTGTGAGAGACAAGCATGGCATGTGAAACAGCAACAACAGCTTGAAAAGTCCCTGTTCCCTCTGTCTTGAGATGCTGTGCTGACTGTATGAGAGCTCTTCATCCATCCCACTGCAGAGTGAACTAAATTCTCACAAACCATTACTGAAGCAAACGATTAAGTGGGTGAGGAATTAATTTACAAGAGCAAATTCTACATGAAGTGTATTGCCAGCCCTGAGATGCTTTAATAATAAACCAGGACTTGCTACTGAATTCAGGGATAATTTAGGACCTGGTGTCATTAATTAAAAGTAGAAAAGTGTTTTAGCAGCAGGTGAATTAATTTGTATTGATTTTGGAGGTTTTTGCTGTCAGCTTGGTTTCAGTCTCCCACCCCTACAGCTTTGTGATGGAGCAGCAACCTGAAGCTACAAGAGCTGGTTCAGTGTCTCTAAAATTTCCCAGCTCAGTTTCACAAACAGCTTTAAGAGGTGTGGCTGAAATACAAAAAGAAAAGCCAGAGATATTAAGCAGTGACTTTGTCTCCTCAGGATGTGCACCCTCCACACCCACTCCTCCAATTCAGTGCTGGGGTGAGGCAGGACAAGAGTGTGACCCCGGTGGGGCTGTGGGAGGGTGGGATGGGTGCAAGGGGAAGATGAAGATGGAGCTTCAATCACAGGGTTTAATTCTCCTTTACCTCAACACATGCTCCCATCTCCCCCACTGCTCTGCTCTCTCAGCTTGGGAAGGGGATGAGGGATATCAGGGAATCCGGGTTGCTTGTGTGTGCAAGGTTCCAGACATGGATTTACACCCCTTTTCCGGGGGGCTGTGGAGCACACAGCCCTCTAAATGTACATCCAGAATAACTGTGGAGGAACCTGGGCGTGAGCACAGATGTGGAAGCATTTAATTCTCATTTTCTTTTAGTTGGAAGCATTTGTTATCCCAACAGGAAAAACTAACAACAGGCTCACTCCTGAGCTTCTTTGTGTTGAGGAGATGTCCCAGCACACGAGCTGTCATGGAAACTCAGAGGAGCAGGAAGCAGAGCTGGCTGCTGGGCTGCATCCCAACATCATCCCTGTGTCACCAGTGCCTCTTGCTGGGGATGGGCAGGTGAGGAGCTGCAGCCCCCTCACCCCACCCAGCTGGTGACAAGGGACCTTGTACAGCTGCACACCCTCCCCTCAGTGCTGCAGAGGTGACAGATTTGTCAGTCTGCTTAAAAATCCCTCGTTAACTGGAGTTGGTGGGAATCTCATGTGCCGGGTCCACGCTGCAGAATTTGTTCCACAGTAATTTGTGCTCAAATTAAAATCATCAGATACACAAAGTTGTTTCTTATGGTGAATCCAAGGAACCCAAAACCTGTAAGGAAGCACTTTGGGAGGACAATTCCAACCCACCTTTGTGCTCAGCTCTGGCTGTGCTGTCTCACCCTGCTCCGTTTGCCAAAATGGGTTAGAGCTGCAACGTGGATCCCAGGGCTTTGTTCTTCCCAGCAGGCAGGGAAACTCCATGGAATAGCTTTTCACCTGGTGTTTTCCTGCTTCCATTTCCAGCTCTGTTGAAGACACACAGGAGGGAAGGTACATGACAAAATCACTGTGGTAACAGACCCGAGGCTGGTTCACTTGGATGTTTCAGTGGAAATTTGGACCTGAATCCTTGTTTCCCACTCTGATACAAGCTTGTCTTCTGGCTGAGTTTTCTTCAGCATTTGCAGCCTTTTTTTCTTTTTTCCTTTTTTATTTTTGGCCTGTTTTGGAGGGGATTCTTTGTAACCTGAAATTCAAATCCCAGCCCATTGCTCTGCAGAGATGTTCACACATCACAGTCCAGGGGAGCTGCTGCTCTGTATCACCTCTCCTGCCCAGGGCCACCCACCAGCACTTAGAAAGAGGTTACTCATGGAAAAAAACTCTTCCCACCTGTAATAATTAGAGCTCAATTCATGCCTAGAAGGGCAATGATGGGCACCAACCTGTCCCACACACTGGGGTCACATCTGCCCCTACTGACACAGTGGTAAAATGCTCATCCTCTGGATGTGTTTCATCCTCACTTTCATTTCTTCCTATTCCTCATCCAATCCATTAATTTATTAATCTTTTTTATTTCCACTTCTCTTCTGCCCCCCAATATGTTCATTTTATGCACTTATGCCCCGACCTGGTTGTGCAAATGCCTCTTCTGTTCAGAGCAGGTCCACAGTAAATCAAACTTCCAGCTGAGGACATGGAAGCTTTGTGTGGCAGGAGGAAATTTGGGTCCTTTCCCTTTCCTCCAGCCTCTCCTTCATTTATATCTGCAAATCTGTGATCTTGCCTTGAAAGAATCTGTAATGACTCATTGCCTCTCCTGGACCTACTGCCAATAACACAGTAAGTTATAACCAGTTAATTAACTGGAAAGTCTAATTACTTAAAATTCATCCCTTCCCTGGGATTTTGCTGTTGCAGGAGAATGCCAAATAATAACTATGCTTTTCAATATACCCTCGTTTTATTTTTCTTGGGGAACATACAAAAGTTATGTGTAAATATTTCTTTCTCCAGCTAACACACTTTACTATCCCTTTTCCTTTAGCTTTCATTAAAAACTGCTCCCACCCCTTCTTTAGCTTGAACATATAAATAAATAATGCCTGATTCAAACAACCTCAGCCATAAAAACCTGCTTGAAAAGAATCTCAGGCAACTACCACATCTGGAATAATAGTCAACATATTTTAGAAAGAGACTTCATTTTTCTCACACAGGATACTAAATCATGATGGCTCCATGTGCCAAAAATAACACAGTGGGATATGACTATGGGAGGACTTGAACCTATAATGAGGTTCAATAAAGTACTAATCTTATGGGGTAATGCAATCTGGTTTGCTTTTGCTTAAAAAAACCCTCTGTGTGTGTGTGTGTGTTCACAGACTCTGGTGTGCTTTTTAAACAGGATTCTGGTGTCTTCTTTCAAACTCTCTCCACTGTTTTGCAATGCAAATAAATATTTCAAAGCTCATTAGGTTTGTCCCAAATTAGCCTCATTCCAAGAGGGATGATGGATTCCACCTGCCCCATCATTTCAACTCAGGGAAATCCAATGGGGGATCTACTGTTGTGAGAGAGGAAAAGCTTTACCCTTTGCTGAGCATCTCCAGAGATCAGCAGTGGTGCAGCACAGTTTCTTCAGGTTTGTCAAAATTATCCCCTGATTACAGGACTGGGTATTAAAATCATCCCTGAACTTGGGGAAATAAAAGATGGGTTTCTTTTTACACCATGGAGATGGGACAGATCTGAAGGTGAAAACAGCAATGAGAAATGGGGGACAAAAGCAACCAAAGAGCAACTCTGAATTACAGAAAATACTTTCTAAAACTGAAACCCCATTGAGCTGGAGTTGCCAAATGGAAAAAGTCTTATTCCTTCAGACATTTTGCTCTCTGTAGTGGAGGAAGGTTGGCAGGAGTGGTTTGTGCCCACTGAGAGCTGACAGATTTGGTCCCTATTTTCCTGCAAACCCATTTTCTTAGGAATATCCTCCACCACCAACATCTGGATCATCCAGGGTCCAGCTGTGCAGGATCTCTGGTGCAAGGTGGCTACACACAAACCCGGGGTGGAGGATCCCACCTTCCTCTTCCTCCCCTTCCCTTGCAGATCTCCAAATCCCAATGGAGGAGGAACTTCCAGCTGATGTGAGAACAGTGGAAGGGCTTGGCCAGGTCCTCAAATCTCTGGAGCCTCATTTAATGCATTACTGGACATTTTAATCCCACAACATTTTTCCTGCCCTTCTCCAACTTTATCTGCAGGAGACTGGTACAAATATATCCAGCACTGGGGTTTGCTGTGACACAAGAAGAGATGACACATGGACACTCTGGCTCAGGGAACGGTGTCCTGGGGGGCTTTTATCAAACATAACTCAACATTTCCCCAGACATCTTGATCACCAATACAGTGCCAGCCCCTCTGAGCAGCCAATTTACTACACTGTAAATAAATCCAGCTTCAACTGATAGATTTTTTGCCATGTAATCAGTCTGCTTTCATAAAAATTCCCCTCTCTTGGCATTCATTCACATGTGCCTTACAAATGTGCACACTGTATTGAATCAGATGTGTGGGAAATATATATTTTTTCCATATGGATCACAATAAACCATAAAAGGTTTTCCCCTTCCCCCCCCCTCCCCTCCTCACAGTCTCTCGAGGGCATATATCATAACAATTGAAATCTGATGAGAAAATGAAAAAATGCTTGGTGTTCATATCTTCCAAGTGGTTTTCCAGAGTCCTGCTGCTGAAAGGGACATAAATCACTGGCAGCACTCAAGCAATGTTGTTACCTGAATATACAAAACAAAACACGACTAGTTTCCTGCTACTGGAAGAGGGAAAGCACTGCAGGTGAAAAAAAAAGCCCTCCAATTGTCAGTCAGGTTGTGTTTAAGTGGAGAAGTGACGTGTGTTAGAAGGGATGGCAGCCAGAAAAGGGGGTGCAGCCCATTGCAGGCTCTACCTGGCACAAGGAAGGAACTTTCTGGTGATGTCTAAACTGGTGCTTACCCAAATCACCCCTGGATGGGTTTCCAGTCATGCTGGTGCCCTGGCAGCATCCCATGGGATAAAGCAGGGATGAGACCCCTGTTGGCTGGGCACCCAGGGAGCTCAGTCTGCCACTGCTCTGGGATTCTCTGGGAACCCTGGCACCAAGGAGAAGGGGACAGAGCAGCCAGCAGGACCCTTCTTCAGCCTCCAAGGTCACAGAGATGAAGATTCCTCTGATATGCTCCATGGTCCAGTCTAACTCGTCTTCTTGCCAAAATAAAACTAGAAAACCCAGAAGATGTAAACCAGTAAAAAAATATTTCACAAGAAGTCGTCACCTTCTTTTTTTGTATGTTATTTTTGTAAGTGAAGCACCTGAAGATGACAAACCCAAAGACCTCTGAATAGCTCTGCAGACAGACAAAAAATAGGTGATAACTGTTATGAAAACATTGTCCAAATCATTCACCTCCCGCCCCGCATTTTGAAGTTATTCTGTGAATCAAAAACCTCGAAAATACCCCTTAGGTTACAGTGTGTGGGGAATGTATTCCAGAAACTACTCTCTGCTTTGGGATGTGCCATCTGGTGGAAAAGATGCCCCCTGGCATCTCCTCCCCCTGCTCTGTGCCACCGGTGTCACCGGAGGGCAGCTCTGGAGAAGAGACAGGGTTTGGGCAGGAGCAGGAGGATAAGGTGGCTTTCCCATGCTGCAGGAACTACTCCCAGCTTTCTGGCTCCATCTTCTGGAAATGAGGCAAAATAGAGATTTCTCAAAGCCGGAGCTTGTTTAATGTGTTTGCAAAAACGCCCTGCAATGAGGGCCCTGCAATGTGTCTGGCACGAATAAATCCCTTTCATAACGTGCAAAACTTCTAATTAATCTCTGTAAAATGCCTCTGCAAGGAAAGGCAAATATGAAAAGAGGACGTGGGAGTGTTTAAGTGAAACACAAGCTGCAGGTAAGGAGGAGCAGGTGAAGCATTTCGGGGCTAAAGCATTCAGGGTGGCTCTGGGGTGTTTTGAAGGATCAGACAACAAAGCCAACAGAGCAACAGCATTTTCTGTCTCCTTTTAAAGTCATCCCCCCATCCATGTGGGAGTACAGGGGCATCCAAAACATAAAAACATTGTGGTTACTCAGTGGCCTTTCAGTTGAAAAAAGGAAGAGGAGAAGTAGCTGAGAAATTATGTCAGAGCTCTGCTGAGCAGGGTTTAGTGCTGGGACTGGTGCCAGGGACTTTGTGACAGGACTTCAACCCGTCCTCAGCAAAGAACAGCTTTTGTAGAATCACTGAATGGTTTGGGTTGGAAGGGACGTTAAAGATCATCCAGTTCCACCCCCTGCCATGGGCAGGGACACCTCCCACTATCCCAGGTTGCTCCAACCTGGCCTTGGACACTTCCAGGGATGGGGCAGCCACAGCTTCTCTGGGCACCCTGTGCCAGGGCCTCCCCACCCTCCCAGGGAAACATTTCTTCCTAATACCCAAACTAAACCCATTCTCTTTCCCCCTTGTCCTGTTGCTGTCTGCCCGTGTAAAAAGTCACTCTCCACCTTCTCGGGAAGCTCTCTTTAGGCACTGGAAGGGGATTTAAGGTCTCCCTGGATCCTTCTCCAGACTGAACACTCCCAGCTCTCCCCGCCTGTGTCCGGAGCCGAGCTGTTCCATCCCTCAGAGCATCTCCTCCGGACCTGCTCCAACAGCTCCACGTCCTTCTTGTGCTGCAAACCCTGGACCTGGATGCCGCGCTCTGCACTTTTATCCATCTCCATGGATAAGAATCCTTTCCCTCTCCCGTCCAGTTTAGCTTTGTGCCAGAGGGTGGTGCTCGATACAAGCTCTGCTGCTGCGGAGCTGTCGGGCTGTACCTGGCGCCGGAGGGAGGGGGGTACCTGCCCTCTCCACCTCCGACAGCACCAACAACTGCCTGGGATGAAGCATTTGGAGAATATCCCACTTAAACTCACTCGGAAGAACTCCGAGTTTGACCCGTAAAGCGTTTTTAAAGTTTTTACTGAACTTTCTATAGTTTACTTGTCACGATCTTCTGTCTCACACTAATCAAATTTAAGGATATGTTAGGTATTAAATATGTTTAGGGTTGTTATTTCAGGTTTGTAAACTCTTACATGATTTAAAAAAAAATAAAATCACAGAATTAGAAAATGATTTGAGTGGAAAGGGAACTTAAAGCTCATCTCATTCCAACCCCCTGTCATGGGCAGGAACACCTTCCACTAGACCAGGCTGCTCAGAGCCCCATCCTATTCCTGCAGGACCAAAAGCTTGAGCAAACCAGAATAACTTCAAATGCAGAAACACTTTTCCAAATTTTAGCTGAGACAAAGATGAGCAGAAGGTGTGACTTTTGGAACCAGGAGCCCTTTGTTTCCCTCACCAGCAGCATTTCAGTGGCTCCAGTGATATCTCCATCACGTTCCAGCAAAAGCTTCCACATGGTCATTTATCTTCATTATGCCTATCAATGTAAATAAGTAGATTATTAAGGGTTATCCTATTTAAAAAGCAATTCTTACAGTGCAAGTTTTGACACCCTGAGCAAGCAGAACTAGAGTTCCACAGCTACACTGCTGTTGCTTTTCCTTGTACCAACATGTTGGTCCTGAGCCACCACAAGAGACTGTGAGTGAAGCACATTAGCACTCATGCCTACCAGAAAAGCTGCAGAATTACATGCTGAAATTCCCAGAGATACATCAGAAATGTGCACATTGAATTCCCAACTTTTATCAAAAGTCTGAGGATATCTGATCCCACGGGCATCTCGTGGGTCTCACCTCCCTTCCCTTCTTCCTTGCCTCTCCACATATAAATCTTTGTTTCTGGTGTGTGAGTTATGACTTTTAAATGCTTATTTTGGCAGTGTGTGGTGGGGGGATGTTTCAGATTTGCCTGGAGGCTGGAGAGGGACTTTGTCCGTGGAGATAGGTAGAAATGAGAGGGACTTGGCCAAGAACTTCTTGGTAGAAATCACTATTCTCCTAAGCAGGACTCTTTAAGGAAAAATCCAGGAAGCCAATTTGGACATCTGCATGGTTTTTGACTGAGATAATTGTAACCACGGGACAGTGACCTGAGCAAACAGCAAAGCAAACCACAGATGATCTGATTAGTTTTCTGCCGTGGACATTTTATCTGCATGTTCAACACAGAATGAAAGACCATTCTTCAAAGCCCCCAGAGTCTTTGGGGAAATCTTCTGTCATTAGTCCCCATGGTGATGTCAGTCAAACCATATCCCAGCTCCTGGGCAGAGAAATCCATACCTTGTCCCAACCAGCCTCCTCCAGAGGTTGGGGAGAGTGGCTTCCTGCAGGATGCTCACAGCAGATATGATTATATTGCTGAGCAAATATTCTTTTGCTGCTGGAAGGCACTTTGAAAGCTTCTCTGTGTCTCTTTCCTTCCTCAGGGATAGAAGAGCTTCCTTCTTCCAATGCCATTCCTAGGCAGATTTGGGAGTCTTGTAATCTTGGAGGGAGATAGCTTTGTTGATGTTAAAATGCAAATAAATTTAAACTTTCATTCTGGTCATTAGGAAGAATAAAGTGAGGTGATGAAATATGAAAGCTGCTTTTTTATATGTCTTTTCAGCACTTAGAGATCTGAATTTGACTATAGCAGAGTTTTTAATGTCTCTTAGGCATGGCAATGTAACCCAACCCACTGCAGGAAGGTTTGTACATCCCATGGGAATGGAGATAGAAGGTTGTGCTCTTCCAGCTCAACATGGGATGTTAATAATAAATTAGTAAATTTCAATAGCTTTCTAAACTGCCAGCAACCCTTTGGCCATGTAATACATTTTATATTTAACACAGGCAGCATTTGCAACATTTAGATGTTTTCAGCATTCGGGATCTGAAAACACTGTGGGATTATTTTGCTCTCCTGACCTGCTTTTAATCCACAAACTGTGACTGCAAGAATGGAACAAGGGAGAGGGAAAAGACTGGGCTTTATGGGCTGGAAGTCACAGACTGCCTGGTCTTCCCTGAGCATTGGCAGGTCCTCCCCTGCACAGGTTTTCTCCCCCTTTAAAGTCATCATTTTGCTCTTTATCAGCACCAGCTTCACTTTTTCCCTTCTAGTTTCCCTCAGAGGCAGTTATTACCAAATATTCAGGTTGGGGTCCTTAACAGTTTATTACACAATAGCAGCCTGAGGACACCAGCTTATTTCCAGCAGTTTTCCACTTTAACCTCTCTCCCTTCACTGGTCCTTGTCCTCCATCGTGAACCACAGCTTTGGAGATCACCCATTTTTCCAATCCTAGGATAAAGCTGGGTGAGAAATAAATTACAGACTCAAATTTCAGTGCCTCGAGAAGTTACTGGGTTCCAACTCCTCTCCAAACCCACGAGCCCATCTCCTTTGTGTGTGAGGGCAGGCTGGAGTTTGGTGTGGCCCCGGGAAGATCCCATTCTGACGAGCGCCGTGACAATAAACATGTTAATTAAATTAATTAATTTAAAGGGGCAAAGGTTCAGTGGGCGGGTGGTGCTTTTGTATTTCCAAACCAGTTAACTCAGCTCAAATTCAAAGCTGACCAAGACAGATCTGCTTTGACTGGCAAAGCCCAGCTCACAGCTCTTTGTAGGAGCCCGGCCCCTGCCAAGCCCCGGTGGCTGGGATGAGGCCTTAGCTTAGCAGAAATGCAATAAGATATCAAATTAGTTGGGGCTCTCTGTTCTTTTTGAAATCATTGGGAGAATTGTGATGCACCAGGGTGCAGGGTGCTATTCTCCCTATCTCTTTGCACCATTGTGCAGGGCTGAACAAAGGCAAGAGGTGTAATTTAAAGGTGCTGTGACCTCCCATGAGCAGCTCTCCCCATTGTGTGCCCGGTTTTGTTTTCTGTATGTGTTTTTTTTGTCCACTGAGATCTCCTGATCATAAATATGCATGAATAAAAGAGCCAGGGGAGAGGAGGGGAGGGGGAAGGGGGCTCATAACCAGCTTGGATAAAGTCCTTTTCTGAATTTTCCACTCTCGGCTTCCTGACGTCGAATGAAATAAGGGACCACACCACAGGATTAGCTCAGCCAGAGTTCCTATTTCCAATTGTAAAAGCAGAACCCTGGCATCATAACAATCATTATAATTATCACTTCCAGAGGGGTCTTATCATATAACAGCTTCTTTTTATTCGGGATGGAGTGGGACCGAAGGGGGCTGGGGGAGATAATTCCAACCACAGGGTTTTGCGTCTTCATTCATCACTTTCCAAACAAGCCACTGGAAAATTGAAGTCCCTGAGCAATTTACAGATTACAGCTCTCTCCTGGTGCAGGGACATGTGCACACACACACACACACACTCTCACTCCAGACATTGCACATACACCAGGTACGCTGTGGGTGACCAGCGGAAAGAAGGATAAAAACAATCCCCCCATCCTGCTTTTCTGCTCCAAACTCAGGCAGAAACGGACATAACCTTCCCTTTTAAGCCTAGCAACTCCAGCCTGGCCGCACAGCTCCTCCTGGATTAATCTTTCTTTTTTTTGGCTCAGTGAATTGTGGTCAAGGCCATTGTAACGTGAGTGCTGCCGGGGCGCCGATTGGCTGGAGGAGGCTCAGAGAGGCCCCTTTTCACAGGGGACTAATTGCTTTAGACCACCAGTATTTGGGAGCTACAGATGTCTTCCTTAATTTGCCTAGAGAGCACAATCGGCCCCATCTGTTGCATTTTTTTCCCCCCTCTGTCTCTCAAGTCGCCTTCTTCCCCCTGTCTGCAAAGGCCTAAATTGAAAACTCATCAAAAAGTAATACAAGAGCAGTTTGGCTGGGAAGCTGCTGCCGTGGGGCTTTGCCTTTAATAAAGGCCCCCCTGCTACTTTTACACATGGGTTGGGGAGCAGAGAAAGGAGGAGGAGGAAAGCAGAAACAACCTAGAAGGGGAGGAAAAGAGAAAAAAAAAAAAAAAGCTAAAAACTAACAGCCAGATGGGATATTTGGAGGCTGGATAATTTGATGTGTCATGGCTGCAGGAGAACAAGGGGCAGCCCCTTGTTTTCTGTGTGTACACACAACAAAATAGATGACTTCTAGAGTGGGAAGGGAGAGGAGCCGGGGGCCGGTGGGGGATCTGCACATCCCAGTGTCGCTGGCACAGGGGAATGGTCAGTGCCCTGCCATCAGTGACTTCCCCACTGCACACCTCCAGCAACAGGAGGAGATGGAGAGGGCTCAGGAGAAGGGAAGGGGGAAGAGAAGTGATGAGCCTTTGCTCACCAAAAAGTTGTCTTGGCCCATTCGTAGGTTGTGGGCTGGGGATGCTGCTCTGTGTCTACCCACAGCCACAAAATCAGAAGAAGGTGTTGCTTTCTTCTTGCTGGATTGGTGCTTCGTCCCAAACTCAGTTCTGGACAGAAAGAAAGGACAAGACCAAAAAATCGCTTAACGTATTAGTTGGAAAAGTTGTGAGGGAAAATATGCCTTGTCTTTCCTCAAAATTCCCATCAGAACCAGCCTCAGGATGCTCGGTTTATGAGAGGGTCATAAAACCCCACGTTGCTTAACGTAAGTAGAAATGGTGTTTCCTTATGGCAAATTTGGGGCTGGTGCTGTGTGGGGAAGTGGTGAAGGCACCAGCCATCCCTGACCTGGTGTCTGTGCTTGGTTTCTGCCCCTGCAAAAAGCAGTGGATGTGCTCCCAGCCTACCTGGGAGAGAGTAAAGCCCAACATTACCCCATCAGTGACATGAGTTACCTGTGAGTAAGATGGGAATTAAGGTCACCTAGTCCCAGCCCCATGGCATAGCCACAGGGACATGTGACAACTGCCTGGGCTTAAGGAATATCCCCTTTTGGTTCACCTGTGATTGATTTCATAGGATCATGGAATCACAGAATGGTTTGGGTTGGTAGGGACCTTAAAGACTCCCATGGAAAAGGACACCTTCCACTACACCATTTAGCACTGAAGATTTTTCCCTACTTCCTTCTCTTGCCTTAAAATAACTGTTTGGTGAAGTAAATCTAAGGGAATGTGGTGGGCTGCTGGTTTGCTCTCCTTTATGGCAAAAGAGAAGGAAGCTCCAGTGATGGAGAAAGCCCCGTGCATCCTCTTCCTGCCCAGCTGGTGCCATCCCAGCTCCTGCTTTGCCAGGGGTGGTGCTGCATGGCAGGAAACTTTTGGGTTGCCCACTGCAGAGGAAGGCAGGGAGCTGCCTGTGCAGGCAGCACAGTCTTCAGGCAGCACAAATGAGAGGTGCTTCATTACCAGGCTCTGTCCTGAAACCTGAGCCCGGGTACCAGCACTGTGGCCATCAGAGCTGATCAATCATTCCCATTTCCTGGCTGTCCATCAGGCATCTCGCCCCAAGTCCTTAGAAAGGTTTTGTTTGGAGGTTCGGTTACTGAGGGAAAAAATTCCATTTATCTTGAAGGACCCTCTGAAAACAATGCAGAAGAAATCACTGCAGAGGTTTAGTGCTGCTGCTGGGGGTTCCACAAGGATCTGTGGGTTGGGACCTGCGGGATGGAGCCAGCAGCTCCCATTCTGTTGTAGGGCAGCTTCCAGCCATCACCACCCTCTATTTTCATCTTGCTTACACCAGCAGCAGCTTCATCTTAGCAGAGGTTTCCTAAAAAGAAGGGAAAACAGTGCTAAGCTTGCAGTCCTGAGGTGGAAGAGTGGGACAAGGTGCTTTCACTGCTGGATAGTGGGGTCCACTGTGGGTGCCCCTGGGCTGGGCAGAGGGGGGCAATGGGAGACTGCAAGGGCACTAATAACTGGTTTCCATGTTTCATGCACTGCCATTCTGCCTGGGAGTGGGGAATTCTTCCTCTCGGGGAACACTGAAGGTTTATCAGTCTCAGAGAAGCTGAATGAGGTCCCAGGTCCTCTTCAGTGCTGGGGAGTTTTTGAAGAAATACCCACCACCAACAGCCTTTATTGCTGTCTTTGCTTTCTTTCCTTATTACTGCTTTACTTGTTGCTTTTCAGTTTTGCTTGGGGTACCCCTGGTTAAAAACCATATGATTATTGCTTCTCCTAAGAAAAAAAAAAAGTCAGTTTATCAAACCGGGAAAATCTTGAAGCACTGGTGGAGCACAAAGGTGGAAGGACTGGGGGTCCCAGCCTGGGCTGTGTCCTGGGAGCGCATGACCTGCTCAGATGGAAAACCCACAAGCCCTTCTCTGTGCTGGGGCCAGTTACTTCCCAGGGCAGCCTTGTCCTTGGGGAGAAGGTGTGAATGACTTCCTTGAATAAGTCGCTGGATAGCCTTGGCCATTGTAGGTCGTTGTCTCACTACTCAAAAACCAGATACTCTGTTGTGACATTTCTTTTTCCTCTGATGCAGTGCAGAAAGAAAACAGCTGCGTGCAGGCCAGTGGTGCCGATGGGGAACAGAGATGCTGCAGGATGTGGGGTGGGAGGAGAACAAGCCAGGACGATGGACACACATCCTGCCTGCCTGTATTCCCTGTAAGGCTTAAAATAAGGATTACCAGTTGAAAACTTTCAGAAGGAATATGGCAGTGAAACAAGGGAGCTCTGGTTCTTGTTGTCGAGGCAGCTCAGAAACTGTTGTACAGCCACTGGAAAAGCCATTGAGCTTTTGTCTAATAACTCCTGTGATAATAATTAGCTCAACCAAAGCAGATTTTAAAGGGGCTTTAAGATTCTTGTGCAGTGGCTTGAAAGAAAAGAGGCAACCAGAGTCTCCTCTCGTCTGAACATCAATGTGAATCCCACAAAATCCCATTATTCCTCTTTTAGATCAGCAGCTTGATCAGTTCAGCCTTTTCCCTCCCCAAGGCAACAACTTTCTCCCTTTGTGCATGTTTTCCCCCTCGAGATCTGAGCAGCTCACCCTGTACACGTGCAATGCCCAGAGCCTGCTCCCCTCCTCCCCTGAACCCTTGCAACTTGCTGTCCCCACCATGCCAGAAAATGAACGGCTGGAGGGAAGTCTGTCTGCAAGAGCACTCACATTCACCAGGATATTCTTCTTAAAAGAAGAAAGAATTTATTGCATTTCAAAGCTGATGCTCTCAGAAATGCTGACACCAGCCCAGATCTGTTGAGCAGAGACCTGGCAGTGCTTTGCTTGTGCTGGGGAACTTCTACAGATGCCCTTCCCAGGCTCTCTGAGACCCAGAGCAGCTCATGGGCAGCTCTAGGGTGTGTGTGCTCAGCAGGAGGAGACAGGGAGCTCTGGCCACACGACTCTTCCACTCTTGCAGCTGATGCTCTGGAGAAGGCACCTCACCAGGATCTGTGTCTAGTGGGAACATGCCAATTTGGACACACTTAAAGAATGGGACTTAGAGGCAACCTGGTGCTTTTTGAACTCCCAGGGGACACTAAGGCACTTTTCCCAGGAAAACTCTGCAAACTTGCAAAGACCCACAACCACCAGAAGCTCTATCAGTACAACCAGGGCTGTTGGGGTGTTTCAGTAAGAGGAGTGGGGGATAGAGGCTGATCTCCAGCTGGGACATGGAGACATAACCCCTGGGCAGATGTTTTTCCTCATGGCTCACTGCGAGCTAAATACATCCTTCCCATGCAGGTTTTACACCAGACCCTCCTTCCAGTCTGGCACAGCTTTGGGCAGGAATATAGAAGCTAAACAGGTCACGAGGAGGGGTGACAGCCTTACACCGTGTGCCGCGATGCCTGGAAAGTCTTTCCAGTCTGAGAACTGGTGCTCCACATTCCCAAGTGTCTGTAGAGCCCCAGCCAAGCTGTGGTCCTGCTGGCCAAGGAGCCTCCCCAGGTTTAATACCCACGCAAATCACAACAGTTTGGAGCGGAGCAATAACCCCTCCAGCAGGGAACACAAACCCTCCCCAGGCTGGAGCAGCTCAGGTTGCAATGCCTCGAGAAACAGCGAGTTCAAATGCAAACAAACCCCGTTTTCTTTGCAAAATTTTCTCTTTTGAGAGGACTAGAAATGGCAATGAACTGAAAACAAGTTTTGCTAGTAAAATATACTAATAAACTGCTTTGGAGACTCATAAACTGCGTGGTGTTTCTTAATGGCAAATAGTAAAGGAGTCCAATAAATTGTTGTTTTTTTAATGGCAATTTTTTAAGCGGCTGGAGCAGAGATCAGGAGTTCAGCCTCTTTCCTTGTTCTGTTTGTGGTATATTTATCTTCATGAAGAGAATGGTAGCAGGGGGATTTATTTTTCTGAATGAATGTCTCTAAGCCCCTCATACCTCCAGGGCTTATAGTAAGGTTGGATCCAATGACAGGAGAGTCAACATTATAAGCCCTTAGAGAGGGCTGAGTGCCTTGTAGATAGTCTCAAGTGGATGCGCTTTCAGCGTGCCGTTACCCCGGCTTACATTAGCGGCTGAAGAGACTTTGTCTGTCCCCGATGCCCTCGGGTGACCCGCGACCCCTGCGACTTGGCTCTGCCGAGATCTGACGCTCGCTCGAGCCCCCGGCCGAGGAAATGGAGAGGTGCATTGTGCCGCGGAGAAAGAGCAACACAAACACGGGGTGTTCTCAAAGGAAACAAAAACCCAGTGGAAAAAAAAAAAAGAAAAAAAAACCTTCCCCAAACTGGCAGAGAGGGAGAAAGCGCAGGCACAGGCGCTGCTGGGGAAAGCTGCCTTGGAAAACTCGCTGCTGGAGGAGTTCTGGAGCAAATTGGGGTCCTTCTGTCGTGGGGGCTCTGCTGGATTGAGGGGTGGCTGAGCAAGATGGAGTGAGGTGATGGAAAGTGGGTTCTGTATTTCTAAATATAAAAAAGAAAATAGGCTGGTTATGCACTTGGGGAGTGCTCGTTGAATTTCGTGGCAGAGATACAGTGTGGGAGTTGGGTGCTGTATCCAGGTGTCCCAAAGGAAAACAGAGCTCGCCCTGTAGCTCTGCAGGAAACGCTGCCACTTCATTCGGAGTTTCAAATGTCAAAAAGGGGCTGGAGCAGCTCGAGCCCCTGCGCTCCGGAGGATGCCAAGCCCTGAGGGTGCAATCACCAAGAGGGTGCGATCACCCACACGTGGGTCAGACTGCCAGGCTGGCACTGGCACTGGCACTGGCTCTGACACTGTCCCTGGGGCTGGAACCCGTGCAGGGGCAGGGGATGGTGGCAGGGGCAGGTAGGATGGGTCTGTAAGCTGTTGTTATGCGCAGCCAGTGCCTCACTTGGAACAGTTGTTAATGCCCAAGAGAGGCCGCCCTGCCCCAAGCAAAGGCTCCCTGTGGGAAGCGATGCTTGTACAAACAGCCACGTCCCTCCAGAGACCTTTGTGCTGATTTGGGGTGTTGAGGGTCACCACCTTGCCTGGCCCTAAACCCGTGCCCAGCTGCTGCTTTCTGCCTGAGACAGCGACATCCTCACACAGCCTCTGTCACAGAGAGCCCCGAGAGTGCCAGGTCTGCCAAAAATCTGAAGCCGGCGGCGTTGGCATCGTGTTCCCACCTCCTCTCTTGAAATCTGGGCTTCCTCCACCTGTGTCCTCCATCCCCCCTGGCTTCAGATCGTGCACTTTGCAGCACGTCTGTGGGGAAGCAGGACATGGACTCCGACAGGGGCAGGGATGGGGAGGAGACTACAGTGCAACACCTTCTCCATCACCTTGGAGAGGTGGGACATGCCCCCTCCCAGCCCACCCAGCGCATCCGAGCCTGGTCCACGCATGGGAGCATTTTCCAGATGCCAGTGTGTGTTTAAAGTTTAAAAAGATGAGCGGAAAAGCCCATGTCATGGGTGCCTGAGCTAGAAGGAGAATTTCACCGTCATGAGGGAGTGTATTGTCCCCAGAGCTGGCCGAGTGGATTTGCATGCTTAATTCCCGCTAAGCATTTTTGAAGGAGTAATCTGATAAAATCTTCAACCTGCTGATAGCATAAAGTTAATCGTGTGTCCCTCGGAAAAGGCAGTGGGACTTCCAGCTCCCAGTCGTGCAGACCAAGAGATGTAGTCGCCCGTCGTGACCTGGCTGGGTCCCTCCCAGGCCAGAAGCCAGCGCTCACCATGCGCCCGTGGGGAAAGATCAGCGCGGCCGGGGACAGACGGAGGAGAAGAAGACTTTTATCCCATTGTTTTTCCCTGTGATTAATCCATCTAAAGTGCTCCTCTGAGCGTAGCCAAGGGCAGTGTAAGAAAGAAGCAGTTTGAGCTTTGTGGGGCTTTTTTCTTCTCCCTTTCTCCCCCCTTTCCAAGTGTGCTTTACAAACATCCTCTCCGCTCGCCCTCTGTATTTGCAAAACCGTATCCTTCTGCCCATGGCTCCTGATGAAGTCCTTGCAGAGCTCCTTGTCCACCTCCAGTCTTTTCAGCACGTATTCAAATTAACCCTTTTGTCCCATTCACACCCCCTTTCTTTGGCGGATATTGTGGCTTTGCCAGCAGCGATCCAGCAGCGGCTATTCTAATGTAATTGCATTCTGGCAATGCCTTGAGAACCTGATCAAGATCATCCCGCAAATTTAATCCCTCCAAATTACAAAATGTTTACTATCAATCACCTTTATGCAGCTTTATTTCGTGGGCTTTCTTCAAGGGGCGAGCGGGACGTGTGTGTTGCCAGAGATGCCCCTTCACGTCTCCAGCTGATCACCTCAATGGGACCAGAGTCAAATGGTCAAGGCCATATGCGTATGAAAGCCCGGGCTGCGCTGCCAGCTATTCTCTGTAGCTCTGCATGGATTTCACACTTTCTATCCTGTTAGGATGCCCACCATTTACTTTAGCGTTGATTTTTTTTATTCCGTTTCTACGTCCTGTGTCATCTGGATTTAATCTAGTTAGCAGATTTTATGCCTAAAATTGCATTGTTAAAGGGAATTGTTTAAATGGGGACCGGTGGAGAACCCTGAAACCCTTGAAACCGGGGTGTCCCCCCGCCCAGAGCCGGCCACACATACCTCGACTGCTGCGGCCCTTGGCTTGGTGCGAGGGGCTCGGAGGTGGCTTTGCTTTCTTGAAAGCATCCATTGCTATTTTCAGAAGCACAAACAGATGCAAATGTCTCTGCAAACATTGCACAATGAGATGCAGGGAGAGGACAGCCTTTCAAAATCTCTGAATAGCCCTTCAAAGCAAGTCTAATTAGGGTAAGTAGAGGTAATAGGCCCACTTGCGTTTTTTACACTCGCATTTTTCCCCCCTGAAAGCCTGCAAGGCTCTTTTCCCCCTATGGCTGGGGGGGTTGGTGGTATATACCCTCTCCCATTTGTTTGCGCTAACAAATGTAGGGATGGAAAGAAAGGGGAGAGGTAGAAGGGGGGGAGGAAGAAAAATCAATCATTCGAAAAGTCTCCTCTGTTAGTTTTTTTGGTGGCTTTTCCTGGTGAGATAGATAGCGGCGGAGGCAGCAGCATCCCGGCTGGGGCCGGGTGTGGGGCAGGCACCAGAGCAGAGCCTGCAGCTCGTGTCATGTGGAACTTCAGTAAGTGAAAAAGAAAAGCAGAAGGTATGGGCTGAATACTTGGGTAAATCAGTAATAGAGCTAAAGGGCATATGCCTGTAGGGAATATGTTGGCATAAAAGAGCTTTAAGAGGGGCCATTCATACTGACAAAGGGAGATTTGAATTGCTGCCTTCACAATAGCATGAAAGGATGGGCTTGGGGTGTTCTGAAACAAAGTGGAAATCATACTGCCCTGAACGGCTCTAATAAGCTTTTAACTATTTTACATTATGGCATTTCCCCCTTTTTTTTTTTTTTTTTTTTTTTTCCTTCTTCTTGTGAGCCGAGTGCCAGCCCCACTTAGAAGTGTGATTTATACTTTTTTCTTCATGGTAACTTTGGAGGAAAATAGATGGGAACTCAAAGGCAGTAATTCAGCTTTTCCAAGACAAGGAGGGGGAAATGCCATCATTTCTGAATGTCCCAGAAAGCACACCAGTGCGCAGAGCCCCCCGCACAAGTCTGGGCGAGGGATGCCGGCTCATCACACCTACCACCCGTTTAATTGTGCTCATTAGCAGCCTTGCAATCAGGCAGATATCGCCGAGCACCCACACTTGGGTTACTCGCTGTGCCACTCAGGTGGACTTCGTGCACTCCAAAAAATGAAGGTATCGCTTGGCAAAGCCCCTCCTTTCACCATCAGCAGAGGTTCGGCATCTCAGCCGGGGTTTGGGGGGATTCAGGGGGTGCAGCTCCCACTGCTCGCCTGGGAAGGAGGCATTTGTGGTCTGTGTGTGGAGAACCGGCGCTGGCTTTGTGTGCTGGGGCTCCCAAGCTCCCCCCAGATGGTGCGATCGCACGACTGCACTGCTAAAATAGAGCTCGTATAGACAATTAGCCAATTACTCACTCTGTCATTGCACTTTCTTCTTGTAACTGAGATGCAAACTGGACTATGTCTTCTTTGGTAGCTTCATTCATTGGCAGCATTATTTAATGACACTTTTGTCAGCTTTGGGTCTGCCCAAAGATTTCTGAACGTAGCTTTATGAACCCAGAAAGGGCGCCCCGCGGAGTGAAAGCGGACTTTGAACCTACAGACGATGCTAAAGACAATGAATTTCCCAAAGTCAGGGAAAGAAATCCAGAGCGTGGCTACCACAGGGCATGTGGCTCAGCCCCTCATTGTCAGCAGCAGTGGCTATGGGGAGAATAGCCCGGTAGCCAAAAGGACTCGAGCACATGAATGTGTGGGCCACGTTCCCTTCTTAGATATCTCGGGGAAAATATTACAGGTGCTCCCGGGTCTTTTCAAGGTGGGAAGGTTGGGTGGCCGGAACAGCTGCTTTGGAACAGTATCTCACTCAAGATCATCTCTAAAATTGGCCAAAATTAAGTTTTCTTTGCTTTGATGGGTGTTTGTCTCAGGCCGCAGTTCAGCTCCAGTTGTGCAGAGCTGCAGACACAGGACAAACACAGTGGGAATGGGGAGAGAGGGAGAGGTTTGGTTTTGCTCCTGGCCTTTTTCAGGGAAGAACAAAAATTTGCCTGCAGTCTGATGAGGGAAACTCCATCCTTCTACATAGGTAGAAATGGCAAGTGCTTTTATGATCCATAACTTCTGGCACCAAGCATTAGTGTCTCTTATTTACCTCTGAAATTCAGCCCCGTACAGGTGCAAGGATGGCTCCTGGGAAGGAAGGAAGGAAGGAAGGAAGGAAGGAAGGAAATATATCCCATGTGTTTCCCTCTGGAGGGTAGAGTTTCTGTGAGATTTATCTTGTGACTCCTCCAAGCTTGTTTAGCATGAAACATGCACTGGACACACTCACCCTCCAATCCAGGGTGTGCACAGCCACCACCACCTTCCTCCAGCTGCCAATTCCCTTCCCTGCATCCCATATGGCTCCCTGCATCTCCCGGCATCCCAACAAGTGCTTCCCGGGAGAGCAGTGCAGGTGACAGCCGTGCTGGTGACAGGTAGCCCGGACTCTCCTTCCCTGAGACCACAGACCTCATTAGCTGCCACTTGATTTATCAAGAGGGCATTATGGCTTTGGAAGCTCACATCTTTTTGGATTGCAAATAGGAGAGGAGGAAACTGTACCCTGTGAAAAGATTGATTAAATACTAATTAACCTCTTTTCTTAGATAATGAAAGCACTTCAGTGAGCTGGATAAACACGATGCGCATCAGTTGCTCTCCTGGCGAAGAGAGGGGTAATTGAGAGAGCAATATCCATTACTGGTGTTGTGACAGAAAAGGTTTTCCTTTCAGATTACAAAAGACTTGCTGCAGGAGAGATGGTACTCAAATAGGAAGGGAAAAAATACTATATTATCTCAGGAGTTAAATCCCTTCGGTTTGAAAATTTCTGCCAGTCAAGTAGAAAAACAACTTCTGCATTTATATCTAGGGATCGTCAGGTGAAAAAGTGAAAAAGTAAGTCAGGGTCTTGGACTTTGAAGGGAAGGATTGACTTAGTAGTTGCTGGTTTTTACTGAAAAGGTTCTTGAGCTTTTCGAGGTTTTGAGCCAAGTAATGTGTAAATAAATATTGCCTATTTTCTGTGAATCCCAGAGATCAAACTGCAAAGTCACGGGGGAAGAGATGCTTTTTTTGGTGCATGTTTTTTGGTGCATGAAGTCCAGACAGCAGCCTTGCCAGGGGGGACAACTGCTTCCTCAAAAGGGAACATTTTCAAGGAGAAATCCGGGTGGGAAAGGACTGTTTAGTGCAGTTTGACCAACTTTTACCTGCCAATAGTGATTTTCATTCTTCCTGACCCCGCCTTTGAGACTTTCTTTTCAGGACATTATCCTGAAGGCCAACATGGGGAATCCCACAGGAAAATGACCACATTGGGAATTTTGTCTTCCTCCATTTGCTTTGTAACATTTGCCTCCTCTGTTTGGCCTCATTTATCTCTAGTGAAGTGTCCACCAAAGACCCCCAGGCCTCTTGGTCCCCACAACAGGGACAAACTTCCAAGTCCACAGTGTTCCTTGGGCTTTGTGTCTCCTCTCCTGCCACCTCCAAAAGTGGACTAACACCATCTTAGGTTTGGGATTTTGTATTTTCATGTTTGCAAATATTGTCTTTCTTCAAGCTTCTCATCTCAATGGAAGCTCCAAGTTGGAAAAGCACGATGATCTGCCAGGTTTGTGCTGGGCTGTCACAGACAGTTCTGCTGGAGGGACTCCTGGGTATGATTTTATACAGATTGCTGACATCTGCCATACAGAGAGGAGCAGAACAAGGTGTTTGTTTGTCAAAATAAGTCCAATTAACTCCTACAGATGGAACTTAATCCATTATTTGTGCAACAAACCATTATGGTCCATAATCAGCTTGGACTGCCTTTAGACAGCTTTAAATGCTTTCCTAGGAGGCAATTTTGTGAAATCTTCGGGTTAAAGAAAGAAAAAAAGATTATCCTGGAATGTGCAGAATGTAATAATCCAAGAAAGAGACAGTGAAGTCCTGAGGACTCTGCCAAATCCATGTTTGGGAAATAGAGGCATCAGTCCCCTCACATGCTTCAGTTTGTAACTAAGCACCTCTCATGGGCAAGAAAGAAGAGTGGAAGGGAAACCATGCACTGACACAGGCTGATCCTTCCCTGAAGCACAACAAATCTCCTGGGTGGAAAGCGAGAGATCAGGGGGCTGGATAGTGCAACTAAATGAATGAGTTCAGAGCAGGGATGTTGGTGAGACACTCGAAGCATATTCTTTCCAATCACTGCATTAGGAAACCAAATTTTTGAACTCAGTGTTGATGCTTCCAGTGGCAGAGGGCATGCAAGACTGTCTGTGGATCTTTATTCACTGTTACTCAAAGAATAATCTCTTCTCTGAAAATCTTGCTTCTTGCAGGGTTTACTCTTTGCAAAGGGATGCTGCATGCTCCATTCTATTGACTCTCACCAAAATCCTCCTGACCCTTGCCAAAACCCTTCTGACCCTCACCAAAACCCTTCTGACCCTCGCCAAAATCCTCCTGACCCTTGCCAAAATCCTCCTGACCCTTGCCAAAATCCTTCTGACCCTTGCCAAAATCCTCCTGACCCTTGCCAAAATCCTCCTGACCCTTGCCAGTATCCTCCTGCCCCTTGCCAAAATCCTCCTGACCACTGCCAAAATCCTCCTGACTCTTGCCAAAATCCTCCTGACCATTGCCAAAATCCTCCTGACCACTGCCAAAATCCTCCTGGCACTCAATGAGTAAATCAAAGCGGGTAGGAGCCAAGCAAGAAACATTTCTTGTACCTGTGGAGTGCTGCTCATGGCATGCAGAAGGGTGGCATCTCTGCCTCAGCTTCTCCAATGTGATATTTCTTTTTCCTTTTCAAACCAGCAGAGTCTCCTAAGATTTCCTATCAGGGAGATGGGAGCTTCTAACAGATGCTGCTGCACAGCCAAAGACAGGGAGAAGTGGGAGACCTGAATAACAACGAGTGCTGTGCCATCAGCATTTCCACGCTGAAGGAGAAGGGCATTATCCATCGGGAAGAGTCTTTTCACTCTTGTCTGGTAGATCTTCAACTGGAAGACTGACAACTGACAAATAAGAATGATGATAATAGAGGAGCCTTGCTCGGCGTGTGGAGCCTTGATCTGCCCCAGCAGGGCCTCACGTGAAGCCTTTGCCATCTCTCCCGAGAGGACAGTTTTCCAGAGGGGAAAACCGTTTTCCAGAGGGCACAAACCCTGTTTTCCAGGGGGCACAGCTATTTCAGCCCTTCAGCTCAGCCTGTGATTAGCACAGGGTCCCACAGGGCTTTTAAAAGGATCTGTTACTTCACCACAGCTCTGGGACATCTCTGGGATCTTCTGCAGTTTTTCATATTGACCATTTTGATTTTTGGTTGAGGGGGAAGAGAGAGCAGGGATTAGTTGTTCGTGAGTACCATAAAACTGGTTTTAACAAATCAGTTAATTCGTTAATCTGGATTTAAAAAGCTTCTAGTGTGTCATTTGGACACTATAAAAATAAGAGTTGGGCAAAGTATCAGCTGAAAGTATTTTATGCAGTATTACAGTACAATAAATCTGCTTGGTCCTTAGTAGCTCTGCTCCTCCAGATGATTTCTTTTAATTGCATATACCACCAATAAAAAAGCTCCTGAAAATTAGTTCTCACCTGCTTCTGCTCTGATAATCTCTACCTACTATACAAATTAGTCTTAATGGAGCATTTGAGCCCCAGAGATCTATAATTATAGCTTTAAGTTTCATGTGCTCAGAGGTGGAAGCTCAGACTGTATTTTACAGATCATGTACAGAGTAAAATCAAAATCTACAACAGATTGACACCCAATAATGAAAATCCTTCTGAGGATGCTTTTGTTAATAACTAAACCCTCAGCATCATTTGAGCCTCGCAGCAGCAGGGATGACACTAAATCGGTCACCACACGGCATCAAAATCACAGAAAATACTTGATATCTAAAACCTCTACAGAATTCTGGATTTTGCAGCTCGCTTTTTGAGCACAGGTAATTCACAGACAATCTCCAGAGCTTCAAACCAGTTGGAAAAGGCTGAAGCAGAGTATCCCCAGCTGCTGTGGGCTCTGCCATCAGAGCACAGGAGCACCTTGTAGTTGGTAGTGGACTCTCTCCCCACAGAAAGTCTCAGCAGAGAGAAAGTGGGATAATCCCAGTTGTGTTTCCCGAAAGTCTGTGCTGGAAGCAAGTTTCCCAGCTAGCAGGAATGCCCTATCAATGGGGCCATCTCGGACTTTCTCTCCTAACTAAAGGGGGATTAAGAGAGACCTGAGGACTTGCAGAACCTCCTGGCAGAGGGTCCCTAATGCCCTGGAGGTGACTGAATGGATCCAGCAGGAATAAAGGATTATCAACATCTATCAGCAGACACGGGGAAAAATGCATATACGTACATGCAGTGTGGTGCCAAGATTAAAAATCAATCTGTTTCAGTTATTTCTCGAGTCAATAGGGGTCTTGCCACTGTTTTCAATGGGACTGAGACTGATGCATGATTATGGATATTTTCTACCATGGATATGGATTTATATGGATATTTTATATTTGGATATTTTTATATATGGCTATTTTTATACGTGGATATTTTCTACTTGGTATTTCCAAAGAATTTGCCAACGATTTCATCAGCCCTACTATTTAATTCACCTATTTTTTTTCTCCCTGTACCAGTGCGAGGAGATGATTTTAGTGCAATTAAAAAAAGCCTCCTGTTGGGGAAGCCTGTTCCAATTCACCAAAGCATTCTTTTGATAAAAATAAATACAAACCCCCTTGTTGTAAACGGGGGTGCAGGTTGGTCCTGAATGTGGGCATTCCATCTGTCCCGGCGGCAGATTTGTTCAACTATGTCTGAACCTATCACTGCTCCGGGGAAAAACTGTTCCCTGACTCATGTTAATGTATGAATCTAATTGTGTCCTCACGCACTTTGCAGCTTTCATTGCCCATTAGGAACATTAACATCATACACTGAGCGCTGGTAGATGTATGGTCTTTATATACTGCATTATGTCCACAGATCTCTGCTGGCAGCTAAGAAAACACAAAAGAATAGAGGATATTTTGAAGTTTTGTGGAGTTTTTTTTTTCTTTGAGATTGAAGTCCAGTGTCTTGGGACCCAGTGACTTTAGATGACCTTCCGCCTCCATGGACTGTACTAAATTTCAGCCCCTGGAGGCTCCTCCATACAAAACCTCCTGGCTTTCAAGGGCAGGTGCAAGCAAAGCTTCACTGCGTCACAGATCAAGACCTGTTACTGCCAGAATTAGATTTCACAAATCTCTTTTCTTTAACAGGACATCATTAAGAAACTGCCCTCTATTGCTTGATGGTGTCTTTAATTAATAGAAGTATTATGCTGCTGTGAGGATTTCCAAACAATAACCTTTCATTTTCAGCATTTATAGTTACTGAGAAACAGAGGTGAGTGTGTGTCTGTATAGACACACACATGGAAAGTGTGTTAAAGAAATATATATCTACATTGCAGGCTCAGGCACTCAAAAAGGAGGAAATGCTGACACTGAAGTGTCTCTGCAAGCTTAATTCAGCTCCTTTCCTTCTGATTTTTGTGGCAATTATATGATCCCAAATTATGCTTTTGATACTATCTCCACCTTCTTCATTACATAGGAGGGTTGATTTTCAGACAGATTTGTGATGAACAGCTTCTCAGTGTTCCATCTGATGCTTTCAGTGTCTGCTCTCTGCCTTTTTCCCTGCACAGGGTATGATCGTGTCCTGGAGAATTTCTCCTTGGGCTGTTACAGCAGCCCTGAGCATCTGAGTGCTCTGAAAGCTCTGCTTAATTAAATCCTTAAATTCACTGATGGTGTGAGGAGATGGTGGCGCCCCGAATTTACAGGTGGGGAACTGGGGCATAGAAAAATGAAAGTCAATTCATTCCACTAATCCTGGGCTGTCCCATCAGGAGTGGGTAGGAACTGACTTATTTGGGTTGTACAACACCACCCATCCAGGCATCCACCTTCTTTCCCCACAAACACTCCATTAACTGCCAGTACAGCTCCCATTCACCCATGTTTTGGACATGGCTGTAGAGACTTGGCCGAGCTGCCTCATTTTCCACATAAAGCAGGGCAAAAAGGGTAAAACTTTTGCTGTTAAGGGTGTCTGTGCACCCAGTGCAATATGGAGCGTTGAGAAATGCCAGAGAGGGGGAGGATGGAGTCAGGAACAGGAGAAACCCTTCAGCAAGGCAGGATTTGGGGGGTCAGAGGGCTCCCCTGTTACACACCAATGCAGGAGGAAGGAAAGTTTGAGATTTTACAACTGTGGAGCAGATTTCCTGGAGGTAATAATGGACCTCTTGACACCTCCAATCTCTGGCTGAGAGCCAGAGCTGTGCCAGGGCTGGTGCTGAGGCCCTGAGATGCACCTTTGGCCATATTTTCTGGCAGTAAGCAGGAGAGCCTCCATTCCACTGTGACCTGAGGAAAAGGGGCAGCTCACACCAGCCAAGTTCTGCCAGTGTTGCAGGTCCAGGCAAAGCTTTGAGCTCTGTTCAAGGATGCAGCACCTCCTGCTCACCCCAAATCCCCCAACACCTTCCAGCTCCTGCTCCGAGCCATGGCAAGGAGAGCCCTGAACACCAGCGCTGGCGGTGTCACCACTCTGCTCCTGTTCTCTGCCCACATCTCCTGGACAGGGCTCTAATCCTTTCTCGGGGACACTCGGGGGGCAGCTGATGTTTGCAGGTCGCCACACGTGTCCAAGGCCAGCGGGGTTTCAGAAGTGCTGCCTGCTGCCTTGGGGAGACCCCTTCCCTTCCACCCCAGTCTCCTTCTGAGGGCAGTTTAAGAAACAAAACTCCAGAGGCGCTGCTGAAATTCAGTACAAACGTTAAAAATTTTATTTACAGGGTAAAGCACGATTTCTTAAAAAAACCCTCCAAAAACCCAAAACAAAACCCCCACTTTGATAAGAGGTATAATAATAGAATAAAGCTCTTTATGTACAAAAATACAATTTTCATATGAATGAACATCTTGAATAAATTAAACTGCTCTCTGGTCCAGTCGCTGAATACCCCGTGTCTGCTCCCACTCTAAGGCAGGCCGGCCGTGCTGGGGGTCAGCATCTATAATGCATGAGCCCCTCCGCTGTCCGCCGGGTGCGGGGTCCCATCGGGGCCGGTGCTGGGACCCCCGGGAGGGGCTGAGCCGCCCCGGGGCAGGGCCGGGG
>WEIV01025736.1:338084-411942 GCA_013390005.1 Calyptomena viridis
TGCGGGGAGGGAGGCGGCAGGACAAAGCGGGGCAGGGGGGTCGGGGCTCTGCGCGGGGGTGGAGGGGTCACCGTCCCGCTCCGGCCGCAGGGACTCCAGCCCGAGTTTAAACCGCTGCGAGCGGGGAATTTGGGAAGGAAAAAAAGAAAAAGGTTAATCTGGACTTCCAGAGGATGAGCCGTGGATTATTTACTCCCCAGCCACATGCGGGTGGAAGATTTCGTCAGGTTTTCGTTGCACCTTGAGCTTTTTCTACACCTGGAAGTGAAAATAGTCTGAAATGACAAAACTCAAAGCAGGTATTTCCCCCCTGCGTTTCTGACGTGAATGTCGACACGCGCTTGGGCTTTTGTGTCCCGCGCTTTGAAAAGGGGTTTGCAGGTGTGCAGAAAGTTAAAAGTTCCAAAGGGCATTTATTTTATAAACGTCGGTGGTTTTGTTTACAAATATGTAAGTTGTACATATATATATATATATGTATATACACAATGTACAGATAAAATTCTTCTCTTTCTGGATAAAAACAACTGTGCTGTTTTGATTGTAAAGTTCTTGGTGCCTCTACTAATCCCCATTCAGTGCCTGGATATCACTCTCTCACACTTTGGGAAGCCACAGTTTTGTAAGTGGCAAAAAAGTTCCCTAATTCTGACATCTGGCTCTTTGCATCCCGCTCTCGATGCTGCGAGGAAGCCCCATTGTCAGCACTCAGGTACCTGCCTCCCTGGAAGGTTTTCGGTTTCACGGCCCAGCAATAGCCATTTTCAGGTGCCTATGCCTAAATTCACATGATTTGCGTGATTTCCCCTTACACAAAATGTAGATTGATTCCCCCTCCTTTGATTTTCTCCTCTGCCTTTGATAAAAAGGAAAAATTGACAGCATAAATTTATTGTCTATCTCTGCATTTTAAGTTCACAGCAACCATTCTTTACTCGAACCTGGGCGAGCAGTTTGCTCTCAGAGTTTTTCCTTCTTCGAGATGACCCACGACACCAGCAAACGCCACGAACAACCTTCTTTGTGCCAAGAAGATCACGCACAGAAGTGAGCAATCCAAAAAGCCCTGGGTGATGAATATTAACAAGTCTCAAACTAGAAGTGGTTTGCCAGCACCGAGCTTGGAGGATCAGCTCTCTTTCTGCTTTTTAACATCTTTCTATGCCTGCAGAGCTCGGGTGTGCAATATACCCACGTAAGGGCTGTTCCCGGGAGGGACTGGGCTCTCTCAATCACCGGACCTGCAATCAGGCTGATGTTTTTAGAGCCTCTGCATACATAAATGACTTTCTGCGCTAAGTAGTTCCACTTCACTGAGTTACTCATGTCCTTAAGTGACGGCATAATTAGAGGCCTCGGTCAGCAGGCAGGGCCGTGGAGTTTCCAACACGAACCAGGAGAAAGTCAGAAGGGACCAAAATTTAAAGGTTATGGAAGCATATGGTAAAAAAGTCCAACTTTTTTTACTGTGCACTTTGTATATAGCGAGATAAACTCCAGCGTTGTCTGCAACGCTTTTATTGTCTTCTGTTTAGGTGTCTTTGAGCAGTCAATAGTTTATTCATTAAAATGTTTATGATTCCCTAGAGTTTCACAGACTTTGGCACAACCCATCACTTGTCTGAAAGTTTGCAGTGAAAGCGCATTATTCATTAGTCCTTATCCATCATTTGCAGTTTGTCATTTGTTATTCTCTTGTTTTAAAAGTTTGTGCTCCAATCAAGGAGGGGAGAGAGCACCATGTGTCTCTGTGATCAGTCACAGCCATGAATAGCCAGGGCTGAAGTGAATGTTTCACAAACAACCCATAGGCTGAAATTTGTTTGCATAATCTATTCAGTGCGTACTTATGAATAACGAATGCATTCACAGAACCAGAATTGTTTCAGGAAGCCTTCGCAAACAGAAAGAAGTGCTAAATATCTTGGATAATTTATTCCCAATGAATAATTCAACCAGTTCTATCGCAGGCAGTCTACTAATTTTGCAGATAAATTATTCAGCCAGCACAGATAATAGCTCTTACACCTTATGGGCCTGCTCCAATGGAAGTCAGCTGCTGAAGTTTCGTGATGTTTCCTGGGACTGGGAAAGAAAAAAATTCTGAAATCAAACAGGACCATTGATTTCGAGGAATACAGAGTGTGTTCCCAGCATCTCGCTGATGGCCTTATTCTGAGTTTCAGCCTTTGATATTAACTTTTCCACCTTCATGTAAGTGCAGCTGAGCTTAGATGGACTCATAGATGTTATTAATTTTATATTCTGAGCTCTGATGAAGTTGCCAGAAGTGCTTTATCGTTTGCTTTGAGACACCTTACAGCACGTAAATGAGTGGAAAAAAGATTCAAATGGCATTTTTTACTACGAAAACAGTAAAAGCACAGCTGGATTGACCCATCCTTTGCTATGTGGGATGGCAAACTGCTGATCTGAAATCTGAAATGTTGTGGGTGCCTCTCTATGCAGCATCTTTATCACTTGTGAGGCCTCGAGCATGAAGCTCCTTCCTCTGCCCTCTTGGGGGGTCTCCCTCATGGCTGGACTCCGGAAAAAAGTGGGAATTTGTGAACAAAGGTGGAGGAAAGGCTTTTGGAGAATATGTGCTGCAAAGCTCCCAGGTGCCTGGCCCTGCTCTCTGAGTGCACTGTTTCCTTCATGAAAAAAGCCACTCAATGAGAAGATGCCATTCCCTGGTCTTTCTTGAACCTTGTAAAGGTAAATAAATCTCCATGTTAGAAATCAGCCTAACATTTCAAAACCAGCCTGAATTAGGATCATTAGAGCAGTGTTAGCATCACTCTTCTCTCCTAGAATGGAAATGAGAGTTTCACAGTAGAACTGCTCCTGCAGTTGGAAGATGCCTCAGAGAAGTCAGAGACATCATTTCTTTTCAAGTCTTAAGCTGCACAAGACTGCAGCAACTCGCTAAAGTCTGTCTTTTGTTACAGTAGTACATGAGGGCTTGAACTAATGGCAAAACAATGCCTCAAGCAGGAGAACACTGCTTTTCTGCTCCCTCATTGTTTGAAAGCATGGCCAGAAAGAGAAGGCAGAGCTGCCTGTGGAGGATGCTTGAATTAAATGTAGAGAGACGATGTGGCTGGTGGCAAAGTTGTCACCCTGGGAGCAGAAAGCTTGACCCAGTGCCTTGCTGGAGTAAAGGAAGGATCCAGCTCGCTCACCTCTGGGGATGCCCAGGGTGATGCAGCAAGAATTTTAAAAACGGGTAGAGAAGCAGAAGATGGTTCAGTGGGGCAGCTCTGGGCGTGGTGTGGGGCTCAGTGGCTTCTCGTCCAGCCCGGGCTGGGGACAGCCCTGTGGTGAGGGCTGTGAGGACAGGGGGGGACATACGGTGCTCCTGGGACTCCTCACTTGGCTGGAGTCACCTTGCAGCCCGAGGCTCGGGGATTCAGGGATTGATGCTGTGGCTGCTGACCGAGGGACAGCCCTGGAAGCCCAATATTTGAAAGGGATCTCAGCCTGCAGGGCGGCAGCGTTAACTCCCCCTGGAGCAGGAGCCGATTCTCCTGACAGGGAAACGCCTCGGGAGCAGCTCAAGGGCTTTGTCTTTGAAGGATTTGGCCTCCTCTCCTACCTGTCTGTGGCCACTGTGAGTCCTCAGGTCGTGTGCAGGGGGTCCCTGATGGGTGGGGAGCTCGGGGGCATCGCAAGGAGTCCCCCAAAACCAGGGGGATCCAAATCCACTCCAAAATCCTGTACAAGTGCCTGGGAGTTGCAGTCAGGGCTCAACCCCTTCCGTGGGCTCTGCAGAAATAGTAGGAATGTTTTATTTTTAGGTTTTAAATGTGTGATGTAACATTTTCCTTCTTTATGAAAAGGGGTGGGGGGCGGTCGAGTAGGTAAACGATTGTTCCCTGCAAGCACAAATGTATTTTGTTTGTTGTAATTAAAATGTTTTAATGAGACAACCATAAAATCAACCATTAATTATTTTTTTTCAAACACTTCTGCTTCCTTTTGAGCTAGGTCTATTTAGAAATAGTTTAGAGAGTAGCCTGCAGTTTTATTCTTTCTGTGGTATTATACACAGGAGTGGAGAAGTCATTTATAAATAATTACACAATGTTTTGGGTCTTTGGGTTTGTATAATATATCAAAGCGATTAGTACACGCATTGTTCCATTGTAAATGGTTTTTTTCCCTTCCTTTCAGTTTCACTTGCCTTGTCTTCTATCTAAACCTTTTTCGTGAAATCCTTTGTCTTCCTCATTCTTTTAGCTTGTTACAGTGCAGGGACATTCTTCTTATTCAAACACTCACAGCATGAGCAAAGAAAGCTACTTCTGTCGCATCTTAAGTTTTACCATAACTTTCTGGCATTTTCTTTTCTTCCAGTTTTCCCAGACTACTGATAGGGTAATGAAGAATTATAACATACATCAATTATTGGTGCTCACGGTGTATTATGCTTCTGAATTCAAGGGGAGATAAAGAGAAAAAAAAAAAAAAGCGCCACTTTCTGTGGTTTTGAGGCACATGAGAGAGGAGTCGGTGCACATTATTTATAACATCTTTCTGAGCATCAATTATGTTTGACTCCTACAACCACTTCCTTGTCCCACTGGTTTTATGGCCACAAGGAGTCATTTTTGTGTGTGGTAGCTGTGGCATTTAACTTGTTTCTTTTATGAGGAGCCCAAACAATGCATCTTCAGGCCAAACAATCTATCTCCCCGAATAATGGCCCAAATGCCACTCAAGTGCTCCGGGCTGGGAATTGTGATCACGGTAAAGATCCAGGGAAGAAAGCGTGGAATGGAGGGGTTGGTGAGGGGTCCTTTTGGGGCTCCCCATCAACCCCCGGGGAGATGGGCTGGACCTGGCATGGGGTGCAGGTGCCCGGGGGTGGGACAACACAACCACCCTAATTCGAGTTATCCAAGGAAAAGGGTTAAAATCTCCCGGTGCGGTCGTCCTGCTGGGAGACGCTCCCTGCCTGGCCCTTCCCCAGCTTCCTGCCTACCACTTTAACTGGGAAAAATGAGATTAGGATGTCACCTCCGAGAAATGAACCCGTCCCCGCCACACACCTCTACCGTGTGAGAGTTTTTTCTTTTCTTCTTCCCCCGCCTTCCACCTTCTCCCACCCACAATTCCCTTTCTTTTGTTGATTTGTATTTTGTTAATTGAAGCTAGAACACTTATCCTAAGAGAGACAAAATTCGCTGACTGCCCTGCAGAAAAAATGCCCCGACGACACCCAAACCAGATGCTCAGTTGTCCCCTTTATACTTTCCATATCGATAATTCTGCTTAGGAGAGGCAAAGATAACCCGCAAGAATTAAACACCATAATGTGGGGGTGAAATTAAGCCTGAGCTCTCGGGGGGAGGTTTGTGGGTCCCCCCGGGTCTGGGGTCCCCTTTGGCTCTGGGGATGGAATCTTGCAGCCGGGGGAGGATGCTCTGGAGCACGGGCAGCCCGCGGGGGCCCGGGGGATTTGCTGCCATTTGCATAGCAGGTGTTGGGTCCTGGGCCATTCTTCCTTAAGGGAGTTTTAATACGGGATAAATTACTGGGAATTAGGAGGAGGCAGGCGACATGAAAAGCGCTCATGGAGTCTTTTCCTGGCCGAGGCAGGGGAATCAGAGAGAATGGCTAAAAAAGGGAGAAAAACCCAAACGCGGCGGCTTCTGCCCCAAACCGGGGAGTTTGGGGTGTGTAGGGGTTGAGGGGCAGCTCTCACCGACTTCTGAAATCGAGGTTTGGACTCAGGAATGCAGTAATCCCAGGACAGAAGTACGATTACTGGCCTGAGGATCTTTGATTGAGTAGAAATGGAAGGGGAGTTTAAAATGTTAATCCCTGATATAATCCCTTCCCTGGCATTGTACGGACAAGGGTTGCACCCGAAGGGAATTGCCTGCTTCCTTCCCCAGGATTCGGGGCAGGAGGGCAAGGCTGGAGAGCAACTCCCCCATGGATGTGCACACAGACACACGTGTCTGAACATGCACACACGTGTGTGCATCCAGCCATGGACCCTCCTGCCCGTGCACACCCACATCCCTGCAGTCCCACACATGCCATGTGCACACCCAGGCAGCTCCTGCGGTGCTTCTGAGTTTTATGTATGTCTGTATATCTGCACATAAAATAGGAGAGGGAGGGTGTTCACAGGGGGTCTTGGACAAAATTCCCTGTCACACCTCAGTCACTGCTTTGCCTGGAAATTAGAGCACACACACACGAAGGAAAATGGAGATGCTCCCCATGTTTTTAAGTGGAGAGTCATTTTGAAGTGCATCCACCTCCAGGCTGTTGGGGCAGGTGGGAAAGGTTTGTCTGTAAAGGGACATCGGTGTGAAACCATTCAGGTGCTTTTCACAGCAAAGGAGACTGGATGTGATATGTCTAAATAAAGGCCATCCATAGTAAAAGATTATATCAGTGAGGAAGAAGATGACATCTCAATGAATAAAAAAAGCAGGTGAATTCAGCCCAAAAGAGATGTGAGGGCTGGCACTTGCAGGAGCCCCAGTGCCTGGGCAGAGCAGGGCAGGTGGGAAGGAAAAGGAGACAGTTCCAGGCAGAAGTCCTGGGCCCAGGGTCCTGCTCCCTGACCCCAGGGATGACCCTTTGGGGTGCAGGTCTTGCTGCCCTGGCCATGAGAGGGACGAGGGTGACACCCCAAGGCTCAGTGCTGCAAATTCAGCTGTGTGGGGATGAGGGTTTGCATCTCATCTCTGACATTTTAATGCACTTATAGTACTAGTAAAAATAATTATGGGTTTTTTTAATTATCTCAGTAAAGCAGTTACATGACCTTGACGACAATTGTTCTTCTCCTGGCTGAGGGTTGGGGTGGTTTTGGCTGGTGATTTTGAGTGCTGAGTTGGAGCCAAATGGACTTTCCATTTCAGAGGCCAAACACAAAACTGGGCACCGGGCTGGGTGGAAGGAGGAAGAGATTTAGTTTGGCTTAAATAAAATATGATTTTAGAAAATGTCGAAATGAAACTTTGGGTGGGTTCGATTTTCACTGAGAACACTCAGTGATGGTACCTCAACTCTTTCTAAACTAACTCTTTTTTTTTCCCTGCACCTATTCAGCTCTTTGAAGGGTGTCCATTGATTTTCAAACAAATTTCACTAAAGTTGGCTGAAAGCAAATGGTAAATAACATGTAGATTTGCTCTGCTTTCTGGAATTTAAAGGAGCCCTTTGCACTGACTTAAATGGCCTCTGGTTATCCATTTAATTTACCATTTACCTTAGTATTACACATGCAATACATCTTTTAAAGTTCCCATTTATGAACATCTTAAATTCCAGCCTGAATTCACCCCTCGTTAGTGCAAGAGGCTACAGTGAAGGTAAGTGACTCCATCTCACTCTTCCTCCTTCCCACAGCCAGGTGTCATCTCTCAGTATCTCTTTATGATAATCTCTCCAGATATAAAGAGAAAAATAGAAGTATAGTGTTAAACTACAAGTTAAGAGCCTTGAAAACTCCCAGGCAGCACATGGGGCCAAAGTACTGGGTTTGCTGGGACCAGCACATAATGATGCAGCTGAACTGGGCAGAGAGAGAAGGAAAAATCCTGCAGGAATCACTGCATTTTATGCCTGAAGTGGGACAGTGGAGGATCAGGATATGCAGGATCAGGATATGCCACAGTTAGGTGGCAAGAATAGCTTTCCAGGTATAGATCAGCCCCTGTAAATACTGAACATTTTTCTACTACTGTAGCTCTAATTTTACACCTGCTAATACATATTTTAGAGTGGCTTGAGGGAATAAAATACTAAATAAATACCAAGTACTAGTTCTAGCACTCAGGGAATTAGTGGAGCATCATGATTCAGGGAAAGTCAATGTTGTTTTAGGTGAAGGTTTTTTTTCCCTTGGGGCAGGATGCACTTCCATGGTAAAGCTCCTCTAAAACAAGTACTGGGATAATGAGGAGCCAAGTTTGGCTGATGTGTTTCTGCTGCCTCTGGTGTGGGGATCCTGCTTTCTTTCCCTATTTGAGCAGGTATTAAATTGCAATAAAATAGCTAATTATGAATGAAGAAGGGAATGTACTTCTTCAGACATCTCTTGTCTTTAACCCTCTTGGATAAAACCCAAGGTATTTTTCCCTTCACCCCAGGTTTAATGCACAGCAGGTCTTGAGCCCGTTTCTATTTATTCTGATGGGAATTAGAGATAATTTCTCCGGAGCTGGTGCAGCTCCACTTCTCCAAAGCAGCTGTTGGGGTTAGTCAGGGCTCTGTACCTCTCATCCCACTGTGCAAATAGGAGGGGACCCAAGGGGCTGGAAAATTGCTGAGAAACATCTTTCATGAGATCACTTTTATTACTTCTCTTATGGGCCTTATGTATGTACAGCTGGTGCCTGTCCCAAGGAATCTTTTTTCCCTTTTCTTTATTTTTTTCCCTCAGAAACAATTAGAATATAACTTGGATTTTTTGATATTTTTGGGTGTTTTGTGCTCTTCATCTCCATTAACCTGTTAATGACCCCAGACCTCGAGCCCACAGGTGACATTCCAGGTGCTGGGAATTCAGCCCATGAACTCCACCCACTGCCTTCGTGAGAAAAAAAAAAGGAAAACCCATCTTTCCTGACTTGTAAGTGATGGGAATAACCACAAGGTGTCAACCTCCACCAAGCTGCAGCTCGGAGCTGGTTCTGCTCTCCCGGGGTGGTTGGGATGGATAATCCTGCGTGGAGGCTCTGCTGGAAAACCCGGATACCTCCTTCAAGTAAGTGGGGGAAAAGTCCCCCAAAACACGGAAAATTGTTTGTTTTACCTCCATTCTTTGCTCTGTGGTCATTCTTCATTTCTATTTTATTTCTTTTAAATTTTTTTACAACAAGCTTTAGCTGAATTCAATGTTCTCCTCCATTCTTTTCTCCTGACCTTAAAAGAACATTTCCTAGACATCATGACAAACCCAATAAGTACTTTTTTTCCCCCTTTTAAAGCTATATTTGACGTTTTCCCTTTGTAGAGTGGCATTTCTAGGCATCAATGTCCACTATGTTGTTCTGTGCAGTGGAAGAGTTGGGATTTTGCCTCCTGGGCCACCCAAACCTATGTTTCCTCACAGATGTTCCCGTGGGGGTTGCAGTGTGTGGTGGTCCTGTTTTTGGCCTAAGAAGTGCCAAATTCATCAAGTGCCATTATTTTCTGCACAAACACTGTCCCAAGTGCCTTCAGGTTGAATGGAACCACAAGGATTCCTTGCTTTTTATGTTATCCCTTAATTTCATGCAGCCCTGGGCTGGTGGCATCACTCGGAGCCAGATGTGATGATTTGACACTGGTTACTATAACGAGGAACTGGATTTTCCTGGCAGCTCTGTTTGAGCTGTTGCACAAACACGGAGAGGGAACACCCTGCCAGTCACTTACACTTTGAATTTGAGAGGTAGCACTTGCCAAACTGGTTCTTGATGGAGAGCAGTGGTGCTTGTCTGGGAATTATCAGCCCAAGGCGGGAGCCGAGGAGCTCCAGGCTGGTTTGTTTTTCCTAATGTGGTTGCAGAAGTGATAAGTCTGGAGAGATAAAAAAGGAAGTTGAAGTAAAACCCCAAGGAAAAATGTAAATGGTGCAATTACGAAGGTAATAGAAACGGAGAAGTATTTTTATGCAACACAATTGAATGGGCAATAATGAGGTAAAAATGCTGAGGGGTAAAGACAAAGACATTTCTTCCGGGATTAGAAGGGAGCTCAAAATTGCCAAAGCCTACTGGAAGTGGGGGAAAAAAAAAGAAGCCTGTTGTAGCATTTCTTTTCCTTTAATAAGGTTCTTTTTCTGGGAGTCCTGAGTGTTCAGATGTAGCACACTTAGTGCCTAGTAACCCAACAAAGCTTCGATTGGTGCCTCTGCAGAAAGATTTTCTTTTCCTTGCAGGTTTCTAACCATGAAATAACCCCTGAGATCAGTAGCTTCAGAATCCTTAATTAAACACAACAAAGAAGGGCAATTAGAGCTGTGTTTTTGTCATCCAGCAAATCTGGCAAACCTCAAAACCCTCTTCTTGCTCCAAGATTTATGATGGGAATAAATCATAATTATTCCTGTAATTATCAGCCTGAAGCAAACATCAGCAGGATTATTTTTTTTCCCCCTGAAGGAGGCTCTGAACCCATTCAAGAGGAATTCACTAACCTCTTCCATTGTGCAGGAAGAAAACCAAAAATGCAGGCGTGGTGATTTTCCCAGGCCTTGGCTGCCTGCCTCTTTTCCTGTCACTTCATGGCATGTCATTCCTCCCTCCTGGCTCCTGTGTGCCTGCTCACAGCAGAGCAGCTCCTGTTGGGCTGGATGCCCTCCACGAGTGTCAGCAGAGCCAAAGAGCTCTTAACATGAGCAGGGAAAACATGAGAGGAAAATCCAAGGGGATTTGAGGACTTCAGAGGTCAGAAAAAAGACCAGAAATACAACCTGTCACTGGTGTTCACAGAGAATAAACCCTTGTGCCTGTTGCATTCCTGCAAGTATTTCTTCCAGGCATCTTGGCTTGGTTTTGGTGCTTGGATGGGGTTGTTCTTGTACCCAGCACAAGGAGTAAGTTCCCACTTCAGGCATTGTAGGTGATAGGAGCACGTTTTTGCTGCTGGGGGGTCAGAGGGTCCTGCCTGAGGACAGGACCCCAACCCAGCACCTGGGGAATGGCAACCACATGGAGTCCTGGGCTCCCTGAGAGCTGGTGGCAGGAGGGAGAACCACTGGGCAAGAAAACCACATTGGGCAAAAACTGCTGATGTTTTTAAAGGATTTGGGTCAGGTGGTTTGGGAATGAGTCTCCCCAGATCTGTGCTGCAATCCAGTTTGCCCAGCTGGTGTGTGGGACGTGGCTCCTGTAGGCACAGAGCAGCCAGGTGTTGTCTTTTCCCTCTGTGTACATGTTCCAAATTGATGGGATGATGTGTAAACCTCTGAGCAGGTTTCCCAAAACACAGCTGCTTTGTTTTCTTTTTTTTTTTTTCCCCCGTTTGTTTTGGGGGTGTTTCCTAAACCAAATGCAACAATTGAAGCTTTTCTTGCAGAGCTGGGGAAGAGCATTTCCAGTGACAGCAGCACAATGAGCAGGTTCCAAACTGATTTATGATGCAGGTGGCCATAGAGGTGTCCCCTGGATGTCTGAGAGAGTTTTTGGTGACCACTAGATGTCCCTTCATCCCTGCTTTCCCCACTGCTGCCTCAGAACAGTCATCTGGGCTGGGATCTGCTGGCCATGGCCCAGGAGCTGCTGGACACCAAAGTGCTGAGGAGAGCAAGGAATGGGACTGATCCCCAGGCTGCTGGAGCTTCCCAACCTTTGGATCTTGCACATCTTTGTCTAAGTAGTGCTGGCTCATAAAAGTAAGGATGCTTTGGATGCTCAAAACCCAACCTCTGTATCTGTACTGGGTGTTAAAAACTTTAGTACCTCTAATATGAATCAGGAACTGCTACTGCAGGGCCAGAGGTGATGGTCCAAGGAGGCACCTTGGAGGATAAAAAGGATGATGACTCTCAGTTTCACACGATGCCCAAGTGGTGACCTCCTTTTGTGCAGATGTTTGAAATAATACCTCCAATAATACCTTTGCAGGCACATTCCATAGAGATGCAGGTATGTGTTGTCAGAAAGCACAGCTAACAATGTTGTGGGATTTTTTTATATATTTTTAAATCCAGAATTTTGCAAACAATGTTTCTGTAAGTTGTGTGTCGATACCTCTTGAGTTTTTGTGATCATTCAAAGCATCTGGAGCTGCTTGAAATGCAGCTGCATCTGGTGTCTCTCAGGCAATGGCAATCCCAGTTGCTGTTCTGGGGTGGGTTATGTCAGGTAAAGGAATTAGAGGAAATCTGCTTTGCCAGAAATGTGTGCTGGTTATGGGATGTCTGGGTGCAGCCTTTCAAAGCAAACTGAGCACCTTCCAGGAAACACTCGGCTCTTTGTGGTTTAGGATCAGAGGGAAATCAATGACTAACAGACACAGAGTTTCTGATGGAGCAAAAACAGGGTCAGTGAGAGCTGCAAACAGCAATCCTCAAAAATACCTGTATTTCTAATTGTGCACACCCCAGCCATCTGAAGGGTTGAGGTCCCAGCATGAGTGTCAGGCATGGAAAATCTACAGAATGGCCTGGCATGAACTAGGAGCAGCCAAGGCTTTCCAGATGGGCTGCCCATCCTTCTGGATCTAAAGCTCAAACTCAGCCCAAACCACTTTACCTTTTTCCAAAGGTGCTCAACAACTAGGAATGAGTGAGGTCTTCAGATGCTGTGCACATCTGGATTTCAGTGTTTCATTTTTGAAAACTGGCGTTGGAGGAAAACCCCCCCAAATGTGACTGAGTTTCATTTGACCTAATGGGAGGTGTGTGTTGGGGACTGCAAGCTCTGCTGGGCTTGTATAAAACCTGTTAAGTGATGTCAGGCTGCACAGAGGCCCTTTACCCTTGGACAGGCACAGTTCCCTGGCTCTGCATCCCAGTGGGATGGTGAGTCCTGGAGGTGGTGGCTTTTTTATTCATATTTGTTCCCATTCTCTACAAATACGGGCCCAGAAGAGACCCAGCTCTGCTGGTTTAATAAGCTCAGAGAGCATTTGTGTTGCTGGAACACCTTCCACTTCCCACTCAGGTCTCAGGGGTGGTCAGTGCAAACCCCCAGCCCCCCCCAGATGATTTTACCATTGAACCCCATGTTTGCTCTCACAGCCCTGATAAAACCTGGAGCCAGCACTTCTACCACATGGACATGGTCAGGAAAGGTCCCCACGTGTGGAACATCCTGGCATGGCCTCGTGCCTTCATTTAGGGAGCCTGGGGCACAGCAGGAGCTGCTGAGAGCCATCTCACAGAGACCACCAGGCAACTATTGCTTCTTAATAAACTTTTCTGGCCATTGCTGACCCGGCCCGTATATGAACAAGTGAAAAGCAAGTGGTGAAAGGCTCTGTGTAACATTACTAATGCTCTTGCTGAAAAGGCCAGGCAGGTCTCCCCACTATTGTGTCCTCTCCCTGCAGCTGCTTGGTTCACTCCTGTGCTGTTATTAAAATTCAATCCAACAGCACAGTTTGTGAATGGGTGCAGCCCGTGGATACCCAGTGCCCAGGGGAAGGATGAGGGGGTGTGAAGGTCTCCTTTGCAGGGCTTGTTGCTCCATCTCCATGTGCTCCTGGCTGCAGAGTGCTGGGGATGGGGAGAGCACTTGGCTGCTGCCCTTTTTGGAGGCTCTGGGAAGGGTTCACACACTCAGGATGCAGCATGGAATAGAGGAACTGTGTGGTCTGTGTGTGCTGCTGCTGCATCCCAGGATGGAGAGAGGCTCCTGCTTCCCCTGCAAATGTTCAGGCTCTGGGGAAGGGGAATTGGGAACTGGGGAGCAGCCAGGGCTGGTTGGTGTGTGCTCAGACCATACTTCAGCAGCTTAATCTTTCAGTCTCAAGACACAAATGTATGGTCTGCATGTGAGGGAGGTTGAACTGAAAGGTCTCCTGTGGCTTCACAACCTGCAGAGTGCTGGGGAAAGCAAAAGCAAACCTTAAGGTTGCTGCCAAATCTTGGTGGAGGAGGTACCTACATATATATATATTTTATATATTTTTAAATATTTTAGCAGAGATGTCTCAGTCTGGGGAGAAGCAGCTGGTTGTGGGTGGCACTTACCTTCTGATGCAGGATTTCCCTTCTCAGCTGCATATCAGGGATGGCAAGGGATGCTCCTCTTGTTCCTGGGATGTTAACAACCCTGCCTGGAGATGCAGGTTAACAGGCTTGGGAAAACCAGCTCAGAGTCAGTTTTTTCTCTTCACGGTTTCAATTCCTGTTTCTGAGAGTTGTTTTATTCAAAAGACAGAATTTAGCTTAAATAAAATACAAGTATTGAACCAAACAGTGGAAAAAATATTACAGCTGGTTTATTCTGTGCTTAGTTTTTCTGGTGGTTTTGGGCTGGCAAATAAACCCAGAGCTCAGAGTCGTTTTACAGACTATACCCTGCAAGGTGTGAATTCCTGGGAACTGTTTTTGGGAACCAGAGCTGTACACAGCATTCCCAGGGGAATTTAACCACCTCTTATGCAACCATATCAATATTTTTCCAGGAAATATATTACCCAGGAGATGCTAAATAAGCATAAACCTTTCTTGAAGTCTGCTGGTGTGTTGAAATCAAGTCTCCTCAAGGAAAAACTACTGGCTTTGTTAAAATGTGACTCAAGAAAGGAGAGGAGCAGCTCATGGGTCTGGGTTTGCCCAGAGATCAGGCTTAGATGCTCAACCAGAAGCAGCACCTTGTGGTCAACGTCCCCAGAGATTTAGTTCCTTAAATACTCTGGGATCCTTCTCAAGATTTTTACTCCTGGCTGTCTGAAGCTCGAGCTCAATCTTCGTGCAGAATAGGAGAATACTTGGAAATCCAACAGCTCGTTCTCCTTAGCTCTGCCAGGGCGTTATCACAGTAATTAAGTGTGTGTATATATATTTTTTTTCCATTTTTTTGTCTGTCTGAACTGAAGGAAACCCTTGCCCTGATCCCACAGTCCAAGATTGTTGTGTCAGGGCTGGTGCTGATCCCGTGTGCAGCTGCCTTTGCACAGCTGGGAGCAGCCAGGAAGGCCAGCAGTGCTGCTCTGGGACCACCAGGAGCCTTTAATGCATTTAAACTCTTGCTGGCTTTGCCATTCCACTCTGCTGCTTTGCTTTTATCTGGGGAGGGATGTAGGAACCTTGGGTTTCATGTAGGAAACGTGCAGGAAGAGGAGGTGGCAGGTTTTTGTTGTACAACCTTCCCTAATCCAACCTGTATCTTGTCTAAATCACTTTTTACTTGGTTTTACGTGGATCAAAGTTTATTTAACACAACACTAAACTAGTGGCTATAGGCAAATGGCATCACCCTTCTTTATTTCACAGCATTCCTTGTGTTTGCCTAAAATCCAAATCCTAAAATGAGAGAAAACGTTACTCCAGGACGATTTAATTCCCTAATTCCAGTGTAATCAAGATGCCATATCTCTAATTAGCTTCTCTGAGTCACTGTTTCTACCCCCAAAGCCAATCCATCCACCAAAAAAAGTGATTAGAAGCAGCTGAAGTTCCCTGATGGCTTAAGGAAATTTAAAAGCAATTGTCAGCTTTTTTAAATATATTTTTTATTACTTTTTTTTCATTTGTCTTAGAAAGAAATATGAAATCTGCATGCAACCTTCTAAATATTTCAAACATTTAAATAGCATATGATAATTTAGCAGTACAGTACATTATACAGCAAGATAATATAGGGAGACTTCCTATAGTGTATTTACAAATGAAAAGGTAGTTTTGTTATATTAAAAAGAGGAATGCACTGCTTAACATTGAAGTATTACATTCAAAATAATGAATATGTTGTATTGTGACTAAAACATACATAGGTATTTATATGTTTGCCCTATCATATTTTTCATAAAAAGGTACCTTTTAAAGGCTTTCTTTGTTGTTGTTGTTGCTACAAATCTCGGAAATCATACACAATTGAAGCTTAAAATGTCTCAGTACTGAAGCCACAAACTTTCTGTAAGAGCTTCAGGTGAAAAAACAAACAAACAAACGTTTTCTTAGTAGGAAAAATAACCTAGAAATGCTTTCTAATGCATGAAAAGTTAAATGGGAAATACAGGATGCTTTGCCTTCAGCAAGACCTCAAGTCCATTAAAGAAGAGGTACACAAGTGATGCTCCCACTCCTCTGCTGAGGTGCTGAGGGACCTCACTCCTGCAGGTACAGCCACCACATTTCAGTGGCATTTTCCCCAGCAAACTCATCTTTGGTCCCTGTTTTGCCTGACTAATGTGACCAACAAGTCCAGCACCAAAGCCTTCCCACGGTGAGGGGTGAGGGATGTGGCTGTACATCACCATCACAAACATTGCTCTTTGCCTAGTGAGCTTATAAAGCTCGATTGCAATCACAGTGAAGTATGAATGAATCATAATAATAGAAAAAAAAAATCCTAAAACAAGTTCTTTAAAAGGAAAAGCGTGTGGTTTTTTTCCCAATTTCAGTACAGAGCAGACGGGTATGAAATCAGAAGTGCAACAGATGCTTGTGAAATCTGGAAGCCTTTTGCACGTGGCTATAAAATGTAAAAACTGACCCTTGGTAAAAAGTGCTTTATAATAATATAGAATTTGTGTCTTATGTCTGCGAGAGAGAAATAATCTTCTGTAGAGCCCAGTCCTATGCCAGCCAAGGGAGTCCACTCCATTCCTCACACCACCTTGTCTTTATTCTTCATAGACCCTAAACAGAGGAAGAGCCAAGAGCAGGGTGTTTAAACTATGAATGAAACTCCATTTTGACAATAACAATAATAATAATAATCAACCCAAAAATAATAACTGAGAAACAAGATTTTTAGTCTAAGTAATTTGGAAAGTAAATTATTGACTTCAGCAGTCACCAGATTGGTGTCTATATCCATAAAGCATCTGGGAGGAGTGTTGGGCTCTGACACTGCCACAGCTTGGAGGCATGTGGGGAATAACATGTTCTGCCACGATTATCAGGATAAATAAGATGAAGAAATCCACTTTAACAACTGGAAAATCCCTATCTCATGTACAAATGTGAAGCTTATCACGAGCTGTACATAGATAATAAATTCACAGGGTCTGTTATGCTTGGAATAATATTACTCTGTCATTTTTCTAGCTCATGTCCTGCCAGAACAATTGCTGGGCTTGTCTGTCTGCGGGTTTCCTGAAGGCATAGGCCTGGGGCTGAGCATCCTTTGTCATTTTAATGGTGGCATTCTGAAAATAAAAGAGGGGAAGAGTGGAGTGATGTGGTTATGCAACAGCCAGGGCTTCCCCACGAGCTCTGGGTGTGAAGCAGCTGCAGGGAGAGGGGCTGGGGGCTCTCACCCACTGCTGCCCACAGTGCCCTGGCAGTGCCTGTGGCACCAGGCTGTGCCAGAGCTCACTTGGACCTGTGGAGGGAGGGGTTCTCTGCTCCCTGGCCTCATGTGAGCTCAGTTTGGGGGAGCACACCCCCAGCAGATGAGGAGGAGGAGGGTTTGGGGTGAGTGCTGTGGTTGGAGGCTCGTTGTTGGCAGGAGATGGGGCAGCTCCCCTTCATTCCACATGGGGACATCACCGTTGGCAATCAGGGATTCGAGTTTCTCACTCTCTGTCTTACATTTGTGGCTGATGATTAAGAAAAAAATCCTCTTTACAAGGGAGAAGGTGTCAGAGGTTTTTACCAGAAAATTACTGTTTCTCTGGGGGTGATACACTAGTTAAAATTGGCAAATACCTGCATCATCAGACACTGATGACGTTGAGGTGGTGTGATTAAAGTGACACTGCTCTCTCTTCCCAGCTCTCCTGACTGCTTTGCTCATGACTGTGTGAGTAGTGTAGCTTTTCATCTTGTATTTTTACCCATAGAAGGGAAGTGAGTGTATGTAAATAACTGAGAACATCAGCTGATGAATATTTCAACCAAAAATAATGACCACTTATAATCAGAACAGCCTAATCCTAAATCAGAAGTGAGAACTGCATGTGGCAGGAAAGAAATAATACCAAGAACATTCATTTAAAATGGTAATTTCAGTAATGAAAATGACCAAATTGTGCTGGGTAGAGCACGCCCTGGCTTCTCCAGGTCTGGAAGCTGCTGGTTGCCTGATTTGCCACCACAATCCTCACCCATTCCAGGTGGTACTTACCTGCCTTTCTCCTTCCATACTCGGTACCACTTGAGCAGCCTCACTGTGTTCTGGCGTTTGGGGTTCAGGCAGTGCTGCTGCTCCCCCCTCACCCGTGTCCACAGGGTCACACTGCAGGCAAATGGGGCAGGTTAGGGCACAGCAATTCCCACCCTGCTCCCACTCCATTTGCTGCCAAAATCCTTCAGGGGGCTCTTGCCCGGGTGGGCAGTGTGAGGGTTTTTGTGCTCTGTGTTTCATGGCAGGTATTTGGGTTTATTGAGTTTATTGGGATGTTCCCAGTCAGTGCAGTGCCCACCATGGCACTGTGGTACCAAATAAAGACCTGCCCACGGGGTTTAATCAGTGGGTTTGCTCTGCCTGTCTGTTAGATATCTTTTAAGCCTAATAGATTATTTAATTAGGGCTCATTCAAACAACCACAAGGACTTTGCATGAGGAGACACTTCCTTTACACTCAACAAGACTTCATGCAAGAAAAAAAGATCAGAACTGTTTCATTGATTTATTTTAGTATTTTTTTCTCCTTAATCCTGCAATATTTTAAAGACTTGCATGTGGCAGAGTGCCTGTGTGTCCAATGGCTTATTTCTGAGCCTCAGCATCCAGCCCTGGGGTTTAAGCCTCCTGTGATCACAGCCTGATCCTGCTCTCTTTGCCAGCTCGGTGTCCCCTTATTGTCAGAACAAAGAGTGTTGGGAGCTGAAATGTGGCAAAAGTCTCCTCATCATTTTAGGTCCCCTCCTGGAGGGCTTAGAGAGGCCATCACCAGTTGGTGTGACACAACCAAGGGGACGTGAGAGACCTGGAGCTGCTTCCTAAGAGGATAACTTTCCAGAAACATCAAGACTGCTTAATTTTGAACCCTGAGAAATGGGGCAGTTTTCTGGTTTTGTTATCAATTTTGTGATTTAAAAGAAGACCAAGCAAGCCAAACCATAAAAACAACCAAACTACCGATAATTTGTATTAGAATTCTTCATTTTCTGGAAATACCATCCACAACAGGAAAAACCAGTTATCGATTGAACTAAAACACTATAATAGAATTATTTAAATGCTTCTAGAGTAAAAGGATGGCAGAAAACCAGAAATGCCTGTATATACTGATGGGTTTCTTCTATGGTTTGATTCAGAAAGGAGCTGTTTATTTTCTAACACAAAAAAAAGGTGCCTTGCAAGCTTTCCCAGCTCACCCTCCTGGTGCAGAGGGGATGTGCCTGACAAAGCAAAACGTGTTGCCTGCATGAACTCACTTAAGGATCTCAACACATTTCAAATGCCAAGATTTTACAAGGTGTTCAATTAGTTCTTTCTATTCGATTAACCTCCCTCCCTGTTCCCTTTTCTGCTCCACATCCATCGGGTGTAAGTTAAAGTCACAAAAAGTTAAGGTGTAATTTCCAGGTTGTTTTCTGGGAGGATGTGCCTCTTTCCCAAAGCATGAGAAAGCTGTAGAAGCCTCTAAGAACCTTCTTGGTGGCTGCAAGCAACAGAAATCCATATTTTTAGCAGTTACCCTGCCCTACCTCTGTTCTAGGGGTGTTCTCAGCCAACCCCTCTGGAGAGCAGTGGGTACATGAGGAGTTTTTCTGTAGCTTTGAATGGGAGTGAAACCAAACCCTCCCTGAAGGCACAGGGCATGTGAGTTTTAAGTGCCTGAGGTCACTGCAAAGTGTCTCTGTGCAGGGCCACCTTATCGATTTCGCTGGCTGATCCTGACCTTGGCTTGGGCTTCTTTTCTGACAGACCATAGAGGGCATTTCCAGGAAGGGATGGACAGGCTGAGTTGCAGGAGGAGAGGAGCAGGGACACCCCTGAAAAGCAGCAAACACTACCCTTCCACCAGAAGCAGTGAAGGACACTCTGGATTTATTGGGACCTGCAGTCTGAGGAGATGTAGAGTTGCTTCTCAGGTGAACTGGCTGTTTTCTCAGGCTGAGATGCATTGCTTTGACCTCCCATGGAGGTTTTCTGCTGTAGTGCTGAGGGATGGACAGCAGAGATATTCCCAAGGCAGCTCCGTGGTCCTCTGCAGTTTCCAGGCAGTCCCTGATTGGCACAGGGTTGGGTGGCAGCATTTTTGGGCAGCCTGAGCAAACCTGGCCCTGCTTTTGGGGATGCTGGTCTAACAAATGTAGGAGGATGTGCCTAAGAGGAGCTGTGGGAGCTGCTGCCCTGAGTGAGGAGTGTCTGGGTGGGCTGCAAGCAGAGGTTGACAGGGATGGAGAAGGGATGAAGACCAGAACTTACACCTCCAGTGGGATTTGTCCCTTAGCTGGCCTGGGCTGGAACCTTCACCTTTGGTGTCTGAGGGTGCCTGTGCCAAAATCCTCCCCAGTGTGCCCATGTCTGCAGGGCTGTGATGAGCACCCAGGTCACCCTGTGACCCTCAGCACCCTGTGCCCCCCCACCCCTCACCTGCAGGGATGGTGGGGCTGCACCTCTGCCTACAGCCACAAGGATCCTGGTTCTGATCCTTTCATCCCAGTCCACTGTGGGGACTTCCATCTGCCTCGGCTGCCCCTTGAGAAAGATGTTGCTTGGAGCCTATTTCCCATCAGCTGTTTTCACCCTGACACATCCCAGCTTTCTAGGATGGGGCAAAACATGGAGTGAGAGGGATGGGGGAGGTTTGAACATTTCAGGCAGGAAGAGTTAAACTTCTCTGCTATTTTCTGCTGCTTTCCCTCATTCCAGGAGACAGATACACTCACAATTACTGCTGATGTACCATGAATCTTGATAGGTTTTGTGTAGACTGACTCAGTTTAACTGTCTCTTATCCTATACCACAGCTCTGCTGTGGGGGTTATTGCCAAAACCTCCCTAAATTACACCCCCCATACCTACTGCTTCTCTGTCCAGCATCATTTACATCAAGTTTCTGCTGTATGAAAAGATATGAGAGCTTTTGAGAAGAGCAGAAAGGGATGCAGCTTCCACGACTCATTTTAGATGATCACTGCAGCAACAAAAACTCTGTTGCAGGAATTTAGCTCCTCTGTGCCTCGTCCAGAGCCTCCCGGATCAATCGGTTCTCGGAATATTAATTTGTTTGCTTTCAGTGCTGCGTTCAGGCTGCATTAGGGCAGGGGGTGTGCCCTGCCTGCCCCACAGCCCCCCCTTGGCCGCGGGAGAGGATGGGACACTTCTGTCCCGGCAGATGCTGCAAACCCCGGGCAGCCCTCGGGCTTGAATAGCGCGGCTCGACATCTGCATAGCAATCAGGCTGGGAAAGCAACGGCGTTCCAGCTTCCCCAGCTTTCGGATTGGAAGCAAAACGTTGCGTGAATGAGATTTATTTTATACCCCCTGGTCGTCATCTGCTTTTGGGCAAATGCCTGGAGTGGGATGTGGAGAGTTACTGTTCCTTCACAACAGCGTTCTGCTGTTGAAGGGTCAAAGCAAAAGCAGTAAAGCTGCGAGGAGCTGGTTCAGGCAGGGATGTTCAGGTCACCATCAGCTGGTTTGAGCTTCAAAGAAGTAGGTCTGGTGTTCCCGGAGCTCAGCGTTGCTCACAGCGATGCTGGTCTAACTCTGGAGGAAGCCTAAGGAAGCCGAGATCTCCATTCCTCCTCCACGAGCCCTCGCTGGGTCTGGCGAGCCGGTTGTGTGTGGGAAATCCGTGGTATCTCCTTGTTTGTGCCAGTGGGATGGGTAAGATTTGTCCCCAAGGGCATTACAGAGCGCCAGAGGTGGTGCCCAGCCTCCAGGACAGGGCTCATCCTGCTGTTGGGCGAGTGGCAAACGTTCCGTGAGGGAGCACAAACGCTGGATCAAGTCACTCCTTGGTGTCCTGGGGGTGTGGCTGCTTTTGGGACCCTTGTCCCCCCTCTGAGGTGGCAGAGGGGTTGGTGCAGATTTCTTGGCTAATCTGCCCTTCTGGTCCTTATTCAGCCACACGTGCTGGTTGGATGTGCTTTGTTGGGGAATCTTAAGATATCCAAAACATGACAGAAAAAACCCCAAAGCCCACTCATATTTAAAATCTAAAAAAAAACCCGTTCTTTTGAGCCAGTCGTATCAAAAATCCCTGTATCTGCCTCAGCTTGGTTAGTTACTACATCACTTTGAGATTTCACAACAGCATTGGTCCCAGCTTGCAGGGAGACTGAAAGGAAAGCATTTTCTTACATGCTGGATAATCCCATTGGATGAAGGGAATTGTTCTGGTACAACATAGGCAAAAATCTGCTCTGGTCAGGGTGACACTTCCTTGCAAAAACCACCACGAACCAAACTCTGCTCATGTTTATTCTGCATGCCCAGAATAACTTGAGTAAATAGTTCTGAGTTTTATATTAGGTAGCCTGGAGTAGGATTTGTCACTATTTTCACTTGAACTAATGATTATCTTTTTAATTCTACCTGTTCTGGAAATATTTATTTGAGGAAAAAAAAATAATTCTGTCGAAAAGTGACAGCAGAGGTTTTGGTCAGAATTGCACCAATTTCTGCATGTGATACAGCCAATGACTATTTCCAGGAATTAGCATGCCAGGGCATGAGGAAAACAAAGAACAAAGAAGGAACTTGCAGTAGAAGGTAAAGCAGTTCAGCCGGCAGGGAAACAGAAAGCAATAAATGAAGGAAAACTTACATAATCATCTCTTCCACACAAAACGGGTACCTCGGTTTTACTTCCAGCTTCCGCACGTTAGAGAATCTTATTTTAGGACCTTTTCTTGAACATTTGCACTTTACGCCTACAAGAGAAAGCATTTTCTCAGGCGCTGCAAACCCTCCTGCATACCAAGCGTCCCTTCCCTCCAGCCTGTGTGCACCCAGGAAAACTTCAGTTTGCTCTTTTAAGCCCTGGCGGGAAAAGCTGAATTTTGTAATGCTGTTCAGCTTAAAAAGAGAATTTTTTTTTTTTTTAATATCCCAGTATAAGGTAGTGACTCTCTGGGAAATATGTTTTAGAGCACTATGTGTTTTCTGAGGCTTTGTAAATATCAGGTTTTTTTCGAAGTGCACCTGCTGTGATTAAATATAATTGTATTTAACAAAAGGAAATGAGAGTCAGAACTCGCTTTAAACTGAACAAGCAAGTGCACGTCTTGTCTTTCTCATTCACTCACTTCTCACTTGGACTTTGTAGGACTTTGAGTCATTTCTCCTCACATGGATCCTGTGATGCAGTCGTAGCCAGACACAAGCTGAGCATTTTTTAAGGATCATTTTTGTGCACAGCAGAAAAGGCAGACTGTGCCACCACCTCAAATCCAGCCCTGCTCTATTTTCCCTGAAAACCACCCTTTCAGAGGTCATTAAAGCAACCCTAAACTGATCCTATTTCCCGAAGCATTCCACGTGCTAAACCCACCTAACTGGAAATATTTCTGCTGTATTCCTGAATAACGGAGAGCATGGCATGACCTGCCACACTGGGAGCTCTTTGCCTTTGCAATGAACACACAAATGAAGACACAACTCTGTCCCGTGCATTTTGCCTCCACTTCACCTTTAAAAAACTCGCGGCTCCCTTACTCACAGATTCCACACATCGCACCTTCCCAACATGCAGGGGACAGCTCATCCCAACCCCGGGCTATCAAGAGACAAACACAAATCACTGTAAAAGAGGTTTCCACGCGAACAGGCAGAATAAACCTCTTTACCGTCTGCGCTGGCCAAGCACATGGCGATGAAGAGCAGAAGCAGAGCTGCTGTCAGGAGCTTCATGGTGCCACAGCAGGTACCCGAGGAGACGCCGTGGGGGTTGATGTGTTTTCTCGCCCGGGGTTCGTCCCCCCGGTGCCGCTGTCCCGGGGCTGTGTCACCGGGGAGGGGACAGCGGAGCGGCTGCCCGGCGCTGCCTGCGCTGCCTGCGCTCTGCCGCTGCCTTCCCTTCTCCTCCTTTAAAGCGGCTCCCGCTGCCCTCGCTCCCGGCTCATTAATATGCAGAGCAACTCCACGGCTCCCTCCGCTTCCTCAGCCCCGGCGGGGAGGGAGGGGACCGGCACCCCGGGGGGAACATCCCCCATCCCCGCCCCGAGCATCCCGAGGGAGCGCAGGCGATGGGGCGGCTGCTCCTGCCCCTGCCCAGTTGGGACCTTCCCCGTCAGAAGGTGGTTTGCTGGGGGAAATTGTGTGTATTTGTATGGATGGGTGGAAAACCACCCGCTTGCGAGCGCTCCAGGGATGCCCGCGCTCCCTGGAAATTCCCATGCGCCTTATTTCCCATGGAAATAAGATTTGGAGAAGGCTCGCCTGGGAACCGGTGTCACCTTTTGTCACCTACTGACTTAAATGTTAATTTTCTAGCTTTAACAGGGTTATAAATCTAAATGAAGGTTTAATGAATTAAATGAAAAAAATATTCCTAAACGCGCTGTTAGGTGGTTTTAGCATGTGGAATGCTTCAGGAAATAAGATCATTTTAGGGTTGCTTTAATGAACACTCCAACACTGTTCTGGAACTTCACGGATGTAAATACGTGTTCTCTCTCCCTTGTAGCCTGTTTCTGATTTCAGAAACAGCTAGAAGAGCATCTTTAAATCCAGATTCCAGATTTTTGTCTAATTGAAACGGTTGAAGATCAGAGTCGGGTCTAATCTCCTTCACAGCCCGGTATTCCAAACACGCGGCAGATAAACCCAGTTCATCCCAGCCCCTCTCCCAGCACACGCTCCCTGCCCGCACATCCTTATTAAACCCGACCTCAGCCAGCCATCCTGCCGGCTCAGGCAGCGCTTTTTGGGAAGGACACGCCACGCACTCCCGGCTCCACTTGCATTTTAAGTTTCCCACATGGCTCGGTTCCTGCCGGCTCCCATTGGCAGCTCCCGCCGCGTTCCCGGCCGGGTGTTGGCAGGCAGCGAGTACAGCCCTACCACACACAGGCTGCACGTTGTGCGCAGGCAGCTGCCTTGCTCCTGGCCCTGTCCCTCAAGCGGGACGTGCCGACACGCCGGGAACAGCCTGGGATGGGCGGCACGCTGGGAACAAGGCTGACGTGGCAGGGATTTTGGGGGTGAAAGATTTGGGCAGGGTCACGAAGCTGCTGCCGGTGCGATGGGGTGGAAGGCGAAGGTATTTTGGGGTATTTTTGCTGTACAGCTCCTGAGGTTCTCATTGCACCCTGCTAGGAATGGGTTATTAAATGCCGACAGGTCTAAGGAGAGGGGTTTGTTCCCGAGCCTGGGATAAAAACGTACCTGAGGTCTGGTAGGTTTCAGGTCAAACCTTTCGAATGACTTCCAGTTTCTTATACAAGAAATAAAACCGAACCTGTGGGAGAGTACAAAAGGCTCATTTTAGAGCCGCTGTCTAAGGTGGGGAGGTTGCTTGCTGGGCACAGGGGAGAATTGGCTTAAACTCCTCCACATCCAGAGCTGTAATCCTGCCCTGCTGCATTTTAGGGTAATTCCCTCCTTGCTGCTTCTTCTCTACCGTGTGCAGGAACAGCCTCGGGAAGAGCTGTAGGAAGGCAAAGCATTTTCCCCTCCCCTTTTGCTAATAAGAATTTGGGTGCAGTTTTAGCTGATGGCAATTTGAACTTTCCCCAAACCAAGAAACTCATGTAGAGGCTGGAGAAAAATGGAAGGAAATTCTTGTGCTTTCCAAAAGCGAATCCCATCTTCTTGTATGACTCTTGCTGGTGTTGAAAGAGCCAAGTTTATTAGGTATTGAACAGCCAAATGCTGCTTTAGTTCCAATTTTCCTGTGGAAATGGATGTATTTAAGAGCTGTGGACACACACAGTGACTCTCACTGTGCACCCGAGTGGCTCAGTGTCCTTATGCCAAGCACTGGCTTTGACAATAATTATTTCTGAGTGCTCAAAGGTGTCTCTTGCCCTGTGTGACAGATTTTGGTGGCCACATACAGCTGTCTCTGACACCTGCTCTGTCTTGAAATCACGATCACAGAAGAGGAAGAAGAAGTTTTAGCAAAAGATGTGACGGAAAAGAAACATATATGGAATTCACCACAGTCTGCCCCAAAAGAAACCCTGATAATTCAGTTATATTTTCTTTGTGCAAGCATTTGCTGAGTTTCTCAGCATCCACTGGTGCTCGTGTGCCTGTGGCACCTCCAGCAGATCTGCTGAGCCTCAGCAAATGTGTTTTGGTGATCAGCCAGTGCTCCCTGGGCTCCATGGGGAGGGCTGGGACAGGTGGGCATCGATTTCATCCCTCACAAAGCCACCCAACTGCAGAGTAATTGATCAAAGCTTGTGTGTTGACCCCCACAAAAGGAGTGTTTCAGGGACAGACAGTCACCCAGACCTGCTGTTGTCCTCGGCTTTGCAGATGGGACTGGTCAGAGCTCCGTGTCCCCAGGGGAGCACTCACTGTACCTGTGCACAGAGCCTGTCACCTGCTCTGCCTGCCTAATTAGAGCACCATTGTTGCTGCTCAAAGGGCTCTCGTTTCATCTCATTCTCTGCTCTTTTCAGGTCTCTGCCTCAGCATAAAGCTCCCTGGCAAAGCAAGGCTGAAGCCTTTTTGAGGGTAAAACCCAGTGGGACCAGTGGTGATTTGCCACCTTGGAAGGGTGGTTTGCAACATGGAGGGCACACATGAGTGGTTGTCCCCTCCTAAAATACAGAAGAAGAGTTTTAGCATCAGGAAGCAAAATTTAGTCACTGGAAGCAAAATTGGGACCATTTTTAGTCACCTAGAAGCAGAAATGTTTCAGGTTGAACACAACATGCAGCTGAGCTGGAGTGAAATATTTGTGCTTTAAGACATGGGGACAACCTTCAAATGCCTTTGAAGGGGAAGCTACTGGAATGGGGCAGTTCACCCCCAAAACAAATAGTGTTGGTGGGAAAATGGGAGAGAGCTCCAGTTAAATCTGCCAGGCCAAGGACATCTGTGTCTTTATGCTCAGACAAGATTTGGACAGTGTCCATGCTCTGACCTGCCCTCAGGTGAAGTTTTTTATCTTGCTTTTCTCCTAAGCCAGCACACAGACAGAGTAGAGTCCCTTTGCTATTCAAGTGCATCCCAGGGACAGACTGTTAGTTATCACAATTATTAAAAATATTTCAGTATTTATCTGGTTTTAGATATGCTGGTTATTTCAAGTATGATTTGGATTAACTGTCCTTCAAAACGTCCTAGTGTTTCATAGAAGGAAGATGAAGGTACTTGTCATTGTGAGAAATCTTTGCAAAGTGGCCGTGAAACCGAAGCTACTTATTGCTGTTGAGGCAAAAGGATGAGAGTGGCTCATCTCAGTTTAGTGTTTAAGAACATCCCCATCACTCGCTCAAGGAGGAGATTAAACATTTGAAGCGACATGACAAAATCCCTGCATATCATGTCAGGAATTTGGGGAGGAATTAGACTTAACCACTCACTACAAACTTCAGCCTTAAGGTGGAGGTGCACAGATGAGATGTGTGTTGTACGTGGCTTTTCCCCCGGGTGCTGCATTTCCTTTTTCACGCCCTTTTGGTGTTGCAACTGTTCTGCCTGGGCCCTCAGCCCTTGCAACAGAGGCACTGCAAAACTCCATCCCAAGCTTGAAGTGAGGGGAGAATTGCCTCAGATTTTGGGAGGCTGTTGCAAGCTCCTGCCGCCGTGCTGAACTCGGTCAGTGGAGGATGTGCTGCAGCCTGTGGTCAAGCCCATGTTTTCATGTCTAGCTCTGAATGACCTTTTCCTTCCCTCAATAGCCCTGAACAGTAGTTGTGTCATCCTTGCATGTATTTATCTATCATAACTTGAAAATCAAAGCTTTGGATTTCATCTTTGGTCTCTGGAAACATGAAACATATTTCAGGGAAAACAGCTGTGTTCTCTTCTGTGGAGTTTCACAACACATGAATTTTGCAAAATAAGGCTTGTATTGTTGTTGCAGTCACTGTTTTCTTTTGATATTTTCTTTTTATTTTTATTTCCATAATGAGATTAAATTCTAGACACTGCTTCTTCCCTTGGGAATAGTTTTAAGGCAGCTCTCTTCCTAGACCTAAATTATTCACCAAGGAGGATTTTTTGCTGAAATGAGAATGAGGAGGTGGGATCTGGGACTGTTGTCATGGCTTGGAGCTCTTTGAAGCTCTTCATCATGAATCATTAAAAAGGGTTGCAATAACATGGCAAAAGGGAAAACTGGCTCTTTGTGTAGGTGATTTGAGAGTCACCTTTGGATATTCACAAAAGGATTAATCCCAACTGTGGCTTTTTACGTTGAGAAAATAATAAGTTGTGTTTAATTTCCTACTGACTCATTTCCTTGCATGCTACAACTTACCACTGGTTTTTATGTGCAAGCACAGTTTGCACTTTGTACAATTTCCTTAATAGGCATCTAAGGTGTGAATGGCTGTAGGTATTTCTTTTGTGCTTAATCACACAACGAGTTGGATGGTTTTTTTTTTTTGCCATGTATCCCAATACTTTCTATAGAGTAGAGGGAATAATGTGAAGGAAAGGCAATTTGTTTGATCTGAATCACTCACTGATAGTTCTGGCCAAAGCCTTGAGAAGTCTCTGTGGTGTTGGATGGGATGAGAGCTGCCTGGGACAAGGATAGGGATGGCATCAGCCCTGTGCTCATCAGTGTGTTCTCCCTTCCCCAATTGTTTTTTAATTCTTGGTGTTAGACTGAGAGAACTGGGGCAAGATGCTGCTTTACTGCCCCAGTGTGCAGTTAGAACATCACACATCTGGATAACACAAAGGCAGCTGCATGGAAAACCTTTCTTATTGCCCCAGGACTAGAAACACATTGTGCTGTCCTGATTTACTCATCACATCTGTGTTTGTGTGGAGGTACTTTTGGGTAATCTGTGGGTGCCAGCTTTTCTGATGAAAGGCTTTTTGGGTGGAATAGGGTGTTACTGTACGTAATAAACTACAGGCAGCCTCTCTCTGTGCTGTTAATGCCACTTCTCTGAAAAGAAATGGCTCAGCTGCCAACCCATCTATATTCAGAAGCGCAGAGAATGTGAAAAACTGAACCATAAGGTGTTTTATTTTTGCAAAAGAATAGAAGCAAATGAGATCAGCACCTGAATACTTTCTAATCTGGTCCCAGGTGAGCTCTTGCCAGGGTGGAGAGCTGTGACAGCAAGAGCCATAAACTTTCAGGCACGAGAAAACCCTGACACTTCTCCTGTTCACAGCTTGGCAGAGCTGGGAATAATTTCAAACCCTTCCAGGAATGGCAGGAAGGTGCCCATGGGAAGAGAGTCCCTCAGGACAGCTGGCGAGCACGAGCCTGCTGAAGTGTCCACATTGCAATGGTTTGATGGGTTTTAATGGAAGGAAAATGAGGTTGTGGGGGAGAGATGATGGTCACCCTGAGGTGTTCTGTGGTTCTTCTCTCTGGTGGCTCCTGGCACCTTCTTTTGGACTTTTCAAGATTCCTAAAACCCCCCTCAAAAGTCTGTGGGGGTGTGAGTAGGCCACTCAACAGAGGGTGAATAGACCACTCAATTGAGGGTCTCCTCCAGAGCCTTGAGAAGTTTCTTTCTGAGGTTTCTCCCAGGTGACTGTGAGCTCTTTGCACTTGCCCACAGTGTAACCACAGCAACAAAAACTCCCCAGCACTGAGAATTAAAGCCATTAGGTAAAAAAGGCCATAATTTAGAGTGGTTAAGTGTGGAGGTAAATCATCTCATGGCATCTCCTGTGATGGGTGCAGCTGGAGGTGGGTGAGTGCAAGGATGGGAATGCCAGGACCAGGCATAGGACACACTGAGCCTGACATGGACACAGAGCCACAGCATCTGTAGGTGCCCATGGGGCTCTGCAGGGTTTTTCCCATCCTCTCAGTGCTTTCTATAATGTGCAAAAATCCCTTGGAGGTTTAATGAAGCCCGTTCTGCAGACAGGAAGGGTGCTCCCTATCTCTGTTCATTTTCTGCTGAGCTGTGTGTTAGTAATTATGGGAATTTTTCATAGGTTGATTTTTTTCCTTCCCTTGGGATAGAAAACATATGTAGTGTATTTAAAAATAAATAAAATGAATGGCTTAACAATGCAGACTTTGAATATTTGATGGAAGATTAGCAGGCTGCAATCAATCAAAAATGGTCTTTTTCTTCAGAGTAATAAATATGTTAATTATTTTATCTACTCAGATAAAAGCTTAATTACCATAGCATGGAGGGGGAAGAAGGAGATAGTTGTTGTGTGCAGTGTTCCTAAGAAAATCAGTTCATTCTGCAAAGAAACCAACCAGCATTTCTGCAGACAAACCAAGTGACATTCCCACTGCCACAGCCAAGCCGTGCACCTCTCCCAGCAGTGGTGTAACCAGTAAGGACTTGGTGAGGAGCCTCTTTGCTCTGAACCCTCCTCAGGCTGGATTTACCCACTTCTCCCAGGTTTTCCACCTGGTTGCATTCTCGTGTGTGACTTTTCCTTGCCATCCATCTCTCCATGGGTGGGCTGGATGGGCTGCAAAAAAGGGCCAAGCACTTCACAGCCCAGTGTGGCAGGAAATGCTCTGAAGTTCCTCACTCCCCAGGAGCAGGGTGGTTTGGCCAGTCTTGCAGATCATCACAGGGAGAGACCAGGAAGGGAACATCCCCATGTAGCATCCCCCTCCTTGCTGCCCCCTGGTAACCCCCTCCTGTTTGGTCATGCTGAGGGGACCTGCACCAAGAAGAGCTAAAGCCCAGAAAATTCGTGCTGTGCTTTGCTGCAGTCACACCCCCGAGTAGGTAGATGCGAGCTTTTAATCTCTTTTTATTAATAATCCACGCAAAGATGGCACATTGCAGAACCAGTGTGGTGAAGAAGCAGTGGTTGTTGTTTTGGAAATTAAATGAGAAATCAGTTGGAGAACAAGACAGGGCTGATAAAGTCTATAAATGCCAAGGACAACGATGACACGGGGCTGGAACAGGGACAGGGGACTGGCAAAGTGGTGCTGCAGGCTCTGCTCTCTGCAAGCTGCCTCAGGTGTCTCCCCCAAATCCAGGGCTTTGCCGCTTTCACTCTCGAGGACAAAAATATGTCCGGCTCGTGATTCTTTCCAAAGGCCTTTGGCAGCCTCTCCTGCTGTTGGCTGTTGCTGAAAAGGCAGGCAGTTGTTGCTCAAGTGATTTGGAGGCAGAAGTGGTGCTCTGGAGCCCTAATGCTGCAGCAGAGGATCAGTGCTCCAGGTTGTTCCCATTGTGGATGGGGCTGGCGTTGTGCTGGCAGCTCACCTTTGGAAGGAGAAGCTGGGAGGAGACTCATGGTTGTCGAGTTTCCCTCTGTCCTTCTCCATCCCCTGTGTCAGAGCAAAGGAAAAGTTTGGAGAAACTCAACAACCAGCATATCATTGAGTGCCTGCTAAGGGTTATGTGTGTGTCCCATTCCTGAGGGCTCTCCAGAGCTCAGGGGCTTGAAAGAGAAGTTTCAAAGCAGCAGAATTTTCTAGAAGTGGCCATGGCTTTGTGGATGCTCTCAGAGATCAGGGTGCCTAAGAGTTAACATGAATTTCAACCAAGAAGCCATTAAGAGCAGAGGGAAAACAGATTAGCTGTCCTCTTGCCTTGCTCTATAAGATGAGACAATGAGAGAACGTGATGAGATCAATGGAAAAATAAAAGGAAATGAGAAATCAAAGGAATTGCTGCTTTACAGCTTATTTCATATGGTGAATTGGGAAATTTTCCCTTCAGGGGATCAAATATTCTCTTATATTTTTAACAGATTTGGATAACTCATGACTGCAAAGATGAAACCCGTGATAGAGGCTGATCCCCTGCAGGGATTCAAAAGGAAACAATCCATTTCAGGTACAACCAGTGGGATGCTGCTGGATGTGCCTTTCCCTGGTGCTCTTCAGAAACCACACTGAGCTGTGGCATCTGGCAGAGTGTGGCTTCCTGCAGGGCTCCAGGTCCTGGTTGTCAGAGCTGTAAGTCCAGGCACGTTGGACCAGTGACATCCACGGATCACTATCAGCATCTCAGAGGGGCTGAGCTCCACACACCTTCCTTCTCCAGGCTGTTAACAAAGTAGATGCTCAAAACCAAGAGAAAAGGGTTTCCATCTTTCACTTCCAAAATTTCAGTGATGCTTCTGAAGTCACAACCCTCCTGTCTTAAAGCAGATTCTTCCTTCAGTTTTGCTTTGGCTTTTTGTCTCCTGACTGATTTGCCCTCAAAGAAGTACTTTCCATGAGGTGTCATCCCAGCTCTGCTCCCCACGTTTCCCTAGGGCCCAGCTGTGGTTTTGTTTTTTCTTTTAAAGCAAATTTAAAGCCCCTCCATGGCTCCAGGTCATTGCTGTGCTTGGGTCACACACTCCCATGGCTGTTTCTGCAGCACCAAACCTCTGCCCAGCTGGAAACCAAGGGCAAAACTCCTGCACTGGAGGCTGAAAAGATACTTTCCATGTTCTTGGGTCCTTCTGGCACCAGCAGTCAATGATTAGTGATCGACTCCAACCAGCAATGGCCTTCCAGGAGCAAAGATTCAAGGTTTTTGCAGCCACGTGCTGCTGCCAAAGCCAGCTCCTCTCTGGGAAAACACAAACACTCTGGTTTTTCTCCTTCCCTGCTGTACCAGCCTTTGGTTTGATGTCCTGACCAACTGGCTGGTAGCAGGCAAGTGCTGTTAGAGGCCAAGATGAATGATTTATCCTTGTGCTACTGTCAGAGTTTCTCAGGACTGAGATCTCTCTAATTAACTCCTTCACCTTCCTAAATTCTTCGTTAGGATTTTTATCCCTGGTGCTCTGCATGTGTTTGCTGGTGGTATCAGCTAGATTAGGCATAGTTTCCATTCCAGGCATCTCAATGGGTTTTATTTTTCCCCAGCAATGACTTTGGCAGTGCCAGGCAGCATCTCTTCCCCTTGGCATGGTGAACTTCCCATTCATATGGCCCTTTCATGACAAAGGAGCCACGTTTTAGCAGTAAGAATAGCTTGGCTTTGACAACAGGCAGTTAAATCTCCAATATTGAAACTCCCCACAACGCAGAGAAAAAAAAAAGCCTTTAAACAGCTCTGCTCTCCCTGTCTGTGGCACTGTGGGTGCCAACAGAAAGGATGCCAAACAGCTCCAAACAATCCCAGCCTTGCCCCACACTCAGCTTCCAGACTTTGAGCGTGTTCTGTTTTGATATCTTAGACTTGGAATATTCTGTTCTCCCTAATTCCATTTAGTGCCTGGCTTGGGAAAGGCTGTTCTGCTGCGAATGCAGCTGTGCCCCTGCTCCCTGCACAGCCCACCCCTTCACTCCAGAGCTGTCAGGTGGGATGGCTGCCTTGCAGGGTCTGTTTTTGCCAAGGAGATGTTGAAATCATTGGCTGGTTCTTCAAAGACCAGCAGCGGCTCTCGATGTTCCTCACCGGAGCAGGGCAGCGGAAGAAAGTGGCCTGGGAAACTCTCTCCGGAAGTGAAAATTGAGTTCTTTAATGCTCTTGAAGTTTCTAAGCATGAGAAGCAGCCCACACAGCCTTTGGACATGTTTGTACCCAAACAAACCCACGTTGTACCCAATGTATTAATTTCTTTAGCACGTAAATTGCTCTAAATAAGAAATTGGGTAAGGCTGGATGCAGGGAGGAAAAGTCCAGGACAGGTTTGCCTTTCCCACAGCACTGGGCTGATCTTGTATCCACAAGTTAGGTGGTCAGGAGGGTTATATCAGATAAGAATGTTATTACTAATCTGACTCGTGTGTAGGACAGGGTGGCCTTGTTTCTCTTAAAGAAGCTTTTAACACGGTCCAGTTCAAGCTAAGGGACCATCCCCCTCCCCTTCTGTTCACCCCCATAATTATGTCCAAGGGTATTTGAAGTTCCAACGAGTTTCTCAGAATTTTTTATTTCATTTGTAAACTCTGGACACAGCAGCACCAGCCATTCGAGGATGGAACACCCCCACGTCCCTTTTAAAGCCTCTTATGTTAACTTTCATCCCCTCTGATCCTGCCTCTGTCCAGTGAGTGTAACCCACACCAGGGATTTCCATTCCACCCCTTTACTCCATCTCTGGCCTCATGTGTAATTTGCTTGGATATATCATTTGGATTTGCAGAGAATCTGGTTGATGAGAATAAATGGGGAAAAAGGGGCAGTAATTGCTTTCTCAATGTCAACCACCGTTGTTTTAGAGTGCAATTTGTGCTTCTGTCTGCACAAATCCATCTGGAGCTAAAGCATGATAGGACAAGTTGCCCTTTAACATTCTTTAGCTTCTGTTTTTTGCTGCTAGGAAACAACTTCCAGGGCGAGGCAGCTGGATTTACATTTATGGGGAAAAGCTGGAGTGGGAAGAGAAGCCAGATGACAACTGTGGTGCAAATTACAACCACCCTAATGACTGAGGCAGCAGTCAGGTCTGCTTCTGCTTGCCCAGACAGTGGTGGGAAGATCCTAGCCCTGAGCAGCCCAGAGAACCCAGGCACACAGAGAACTGGCACACAGGGCAGGGCAGGCACATGTTCTAGTGTGTTTGTGCTTCAAAAGGCTCCTCCAGGTGCTCTCCAGGTGCAGCTTTTGCTTCATAGTGTTAGAATCATAGAGTCATTTAGGTTGGAAAATCCCTTTAAGATGATTGGGTCCAACTGTTCCCCCAGCACTGCCAAGGCCACACCAAACCAGGTCCCCAAGTGACACATCTACACAGCTTTTAAATGCCTCCAGGGATGGCAACTCCACCACTTCCCTGGGAATGCTGTGCCAGGGCTTGATAACTATTTTGGTGAAGAATTTTTTCCTGATACTCAATCTAAACCTCCCCCTGGGACAATTTGTGATTGTTTCCTCTTGTTCTATCCCTTGTTCTCTGGGAGCAGAGCCTGATCCCCCCCAGCTCCACCCTCCTGTCAGGGAGTTGTAGGGAGCAAAAGGTCCCTCTTGAGCCTCCTTTCCTGCAGGATGAGCCCCCCCAGCTGCTCCTCATCAGACTTGTGCTCCAAACCCTTCCTCTTCATTGCCCTTCTCTGGACATGCAAAGATCACTCAGTTCTTATCCTTATCAAGATTAAAACAATTTGCTAAAACCAATTTCTTGTTTAGACAACAATATTCACCTCTAATGTCACTGTGAGTAGTCCAGCTTGCTCAAAAAACAAGTAAGCAAAAAACCCCCAACAAACCCAAACCAGAAGTAAACCCAGCAATTTCCCCTCCCTGATTTTCATGGTGGACTTTGCTGGATGTGGGTTTGATGGGATTGACAGAGTATTGCACATCGTTTGGAGAATGCCTTGAACAGTGTAAACCACACTGAGAACTTGAGGACATGTCAGTCAGCAGAATTCCATCAGCTGAAGCTTCACTACAGAATGTTCTGGTTCTTTACAGTGCATAGTTTTAACAAACTCACTGGCCAAATCTTGTGTCTTTCCCTAATTTATTCAAGACACACATTATAAATCACCCCTGACTTTGATCCATGAAGGAAAACTAACTTGACAAATCCCTTTCTGTATTTATTTTTTGTCAAAACATTGTGACAATGGGTAGGTTGCTGATCTCTCTGGCTGTTGTTGCCCAGGACCCTGTGGGTTTGATAAATGTTCAGTCTGAATCCATGTGGATGCCCTTCCTCAGCTCTTTGTTTCTCATGTTAAGACTTGTGTTTTATAGCGAAGAACTTGATTTACTAAAAAATGCTTTATAATATAGCGAGACAGATGTCAGCAATGTTAAATACCTCCATAAATTTTGCCTCTCTTCAGCAGATTAAATGTGCAATTATTGGAGGTAACATTTTAGAAACCTGGTAACGTGAGTTCTTGCCATGTGCTTATAGAAATGGAGTTATGGGTTTGCACTGTCTCTCTCTCCTCCCACAATAAATATTTAAGCTTTATAGTTATTTCCAGCTGAGCTTAACAGAGGGTTTCTATCTGATGGGTTGTAGGTGACAGTGCTGGGCACGTGTACCTGGTTTTTCCATGATATGCTGGGGATGAGGGAGGCTGAGATGAGCTGTAGTTATTCACCTCCACAAGAGTTTGAAGTAGAGCCCGTGGCCCTGTCTGGAGCTTTCCTTTAGAGAAACTGGGGCTGCAAGCACTAAAAAAAGCCCTAAGGACTTTTTCTGCATTAATTCGTGCTTTCCTGCCCCTACAGAAAAATTTTCTCCTTCTATTCCCAGGGTGGTGTTCACAGCATCTCTCTTTGCTTGTCTCCACCATATCACTGCCAGGTTTCCTGAAGTTCCTGGGGCTGTTTCCAGCCCACACAAGGCTGGGCTGGCAGCACAGAGCCTGGGGACAAACCCAGCCTGGAGCACAGCCTGGGGCTGCAACCTCCCAGCCCCAGCTTGGGGCTCCCTGTGGAAACACTGTGCTGTTCACTTGTCTTGTTGTCCCTGTCTTCTGATTAGTAGTGCCAATTAACTTCCAAAAATAGGTGGAGATTCATAGATTTTAAACTATTTTATATATATACATATAGATGCATATATATATTTATTTAATATAGCTCAATCAGAATTAGCATGAACCTTCCTTGTACTAGAGACACTTTTCCAGGACATAGACTCACAATACTCTAGTATTCATATTATTAGATTATTTAGATTTTATTAATATTATTTAGATTGCCTATCAGGAACGATTTCTTCACCAAAAGGGTTGTCAACAGTGGCACGAGATGCTCAGGGCAGTGGTGGAATCAACCATCCCTGGAGGGATTAAAAGGACATGCAGATTAAGCACTTGGGGACATGACTTAGTGGTGGGTTTTAGGGTTGAACTCAATGAATTTATACGGTTTTTCCAACCTAAAAGATTTTATGATTGTATGATTAAAAATATACATGTATATATAGGTATCTGTTCCAAGGAACATATCTGGGTTTCTTTCCCAGTGAGAAACAAGGTGTATGGGGACAGGACAAAGGTGACATGTCTCCATTAGGGCTGGGAAGTGCTCCTGCACCCTGTACTGTGGTTTTATGGGGACAAAAATCACACAATCGATTCCTTTAAAAATCCCAGCATGGATTTTGAAGGCCTTGAAATCATTTAAACAGGGTGAAATTTGCCATCCACTACCAGAGCCTTTCCCTGGTGCTTCCTCAGGGACTGAAACCTCCTTATCATCATCCACATACAATCTTGTTACAGCTTTGCACCTCCTTGCATGATCCACTTACCAGCCAATAAATCTGAGTAAAACCAAACAGTGGCTTTGCTGGTTCCTGGGATTGATTTTCCAGGCACCAGCCTGGTCTGTGGCACTGNATATATTTATTTAATATAGCTCAATCAGAATTAGCATGAACCTTCCTTGTACTAGAGACACTTTTCCAGGACATAGACTCACAATACTCTAGTATTCATATTATTAGATTATTTAGATTTTATTAATATTATTTAGATTGCCTATCAGGAACGATTTCTTCACCAAAAGGGTTGTCAACAGTGGCACGAGATGCTCAGGGCAGTGGTGGAATCAACCATCCCTGGAGGGATTAAAAGGACATGCAGATTAAGCACTTGGGGACATGACTTAGTGGTGGGTTTTAGGGTTGAACTCAATGAATTTATACGGTTTTTCCAACCTAAAAGATTTTATGATTGTATGATTAAAAATATACATGTATATATAGGTATCTGTTCCAAGGAACATATCTGGGTTTCTTTCCCAGTGAGAAACAAGGTGTATGGGGACAGGACAAAGGTGACATGTCTCCATTAGGGCTGGGAAGTGCTCCTGCACCCTGTACTGTGGTTTTATGGGGACAAAAATCACACAATCGATTCCTTTAAAAATCCCAGCATGGATTTTGAAGGCCTTGAAATCATTTAAACAGGGTGAAATTTGCCATCCACTACCAGAGCCTTTCCCTGGTGCTTCCTCAGGGACTGAAACCTCCTTATCATCATCCACATACAATCTTGTTACAGCTTTGCACCTCCTTGCATGATCCACTTACCAGCCAATAAATCTGAGTAAAACCAAACAGTGGCTTTGCTGGTTCCTGGGATTGATTTTCCAGGCACCAGCCTGGTCTGTGGCACTGAGGCAGTTCCCAAACAATTTATTCTTGCAGTGATGCTTAAAGCAAACACACCTCACCCCCAGTTCTCTGTGAACCTGGTTCAGGTTTATTCTCCAGCCATTAGGATTTGATGTTTTCACCTTCAGACGTTTCCTGTGCAACCACCCTCCATTCACTTATTGTTCTGTGGGCAATAAACCACTCTGCCCTCTCCCTGAGCCCCAGACCTGCATTTCTGAGCCTTCCCACTTGCCTTTGCCTTGATATATTTGTGCTGCATTTCAGGGCAAAGGTAGGATTTGAGAAAGTTGAGATTTTTTTCTGTGCTTAAAAAAAAAAATAAATCCAGATTAGGGGGTGTTTCCATCACCTGGGTCAACGTGCTTAGGATCAAAAAACCCCCCAAACCAATCAAAGCAGGAAAATTCATGTCTGACAGCTTTTTGTGAGCTGCAGGTGAGCCAGGAGCTAAGATTTAAGTGGCAGGTGAAGGAGTTCAGTGCAGTAATTTTGAAATATGGACCTATAAATCCCCAATTTTCTACATGCACAGCCAAGCATGTTCCTGTGTAGTTATTTTGTTGAATGTTAAGTGCTTCAATTTTACTGTGTCTGCCTTGATTTTTTTTTCTCAGTGGAGTTTAATTCAACATAAAACCTACTACTTAGTCATTTTGTTCATATTTCCTCATTTAGATGCTTGTGCAAGGAAAGGTTAGGAGCAATCAGAAAATACTGGAAGCAAAATAAATGGTCTCTAATCTCTCTTCAAGCCCAGACTGAAATGTCATTAGTACTTCTGGGCTTGTCTGGATTAGTTTCTTAAGAAGCTGAACAGATCTAACTAGATTATTAATTTAGTAAAACACAACCTCTCCCGGGACTGAGCCAAATGAGTATCATGTTTTTTTGCTTCTCTGCCATGTACACATGATTTTGTGGTGGATTCATCCCTCTTTTACACAGGGAATGATGTGGGCAGAGAGCTGTGAGCACTTTATATGGGCAACATGTGGCAGCAATGGGTGAAAGGTGCCTTCAGCCTCTTCCCCTCCTCCTCACAGGGCTCCTTGCTGTGTTTTTGGTTTCAGAAATGTGGGCTGGAAACAGCTCATGCTTTACTGGCTGTACCACAATGTCAGCTTGAGTCTTAGCTGATGGTGATGAATGTTTTTCCCCTTTTCAACCAGAGTAATTCCTTAGTTCCTCACTTTTATCCAGTGAGGGGATATTGATATGGAAGAAAAGGGTGTTTTTCTGGGGTGTTTGTGTGAACAGCACACACAGGCTTGTTCCTCTGGACAGGGGAGACATCTGTGAGCAGGTCCAAAGGTTTCCTGGATGGGTTTCTGGACTTGAGATACTTCACCCTTCTCAAATCATCTGGGCTGAGCCAGAAGCAGTACAGGAAGGAGGAAGGGAAGCCCTTTATTCCTGCTTTTTGTAATGCAGGGCAGGGAGCACACAAATTCAAGCTTGCTTTAAATGAAAATACTTGGTTTAACTTTGTACCTGGTGCATAAATATCTGAGAGAAGTCATGGGCACAGGGGATATAAGTGGGCTGGAAATGGAGGTGTGCAGAGCTGTGAAGGTGGGGTTATTGGTTATCACAGATTTAGGTCCAGATTAAAGATCCAGAAGGGACCCAGTGAGTCCTGGTTGATGCTGAGACACTTCCCACCCACCTCCCACTTCTCTCCCTTCCCAGGTGAGCAGTGCCCACCCTCTCCTGTGAGACTGTGTGTGGTGCAAACAATGGGAAAAAATCCACCTCAAAGTGTTGGATTTGGCCCTGGAGGCTGAGTTTCCAATGGGACAGTGCTGGCAGTGCAGTGCCCTGCTGTTATGCCCAGGGAAGGGATGGAAGGATTGATTTCTCAGTGGTGTTATACCCAGCAAGGCACAACACTGAGCACTATTTAAACTCACCCATCACTTGAAGGAGGGCAGAGGAAACGGGGCATCACACAGAGAAGGCAGGGGATGAGCAATGTGCCACTCTGGCAGCATTTCCTGCACCTGAGCTGTGTTTAAATTCAAAAGAAAAAAAAGTACTCAGAGTCAAGGAATTTAGAATTAATAGTCAAATATTTAACGAGCAAAGAAGGGATAGGACTGAGTGGGTTTGGCTGCTGGTGGAGTCTGTAGATAAAAATGAACTGGCTCAATGTCCCCTCCCCTGCTGCAAGAGACAGGTGGCCACATCCTGCTCTGCCACCCTTGGTGCTGCTCCAGTGTCACCCAAAGTGACACCTGGCCCTGGTGTCCTCAGGCCAAGGAAAGCCAACCTGTGAGATGTGCTGGGTCCTTCCCCCCATTCCCTGACTGCAGCTGATTGCAGCATCTGGTTGTAAGTGTGAGAGTAATTCCTTGTGGGCTTTAGTATTGGTGGTAGGAAAAAGATTGTGTTTTGTGAGGTTTCCATAAGTGACACCTGCACTTCAACAGCTGAAGTGCCCCGAGGCAGCTCGTGTCTCATTACTTGAGGGGTTTTTAACCCTTTCCACAAGGATGGCTGATGCATGATGGCAGTTTTTGGAATTTAGGGCTGGCCTTAGGTGGAACTGAGGAAATAAGACTGAATTTATGCCCCATTTTTCTCCTTTCTTCCAAAAGAACATGTTTAGGATGGATAGTTTTTGGAGGTGTCTCTCTCTCCTTGTTGTCTGTTTAAGGACTGTGCAGAGATAACTCAAATACCACCATGCCCTTGTTGGAAAAGTCTTATTTTATGTTCCTCACAGAGCCAAAATTCCCACTAAGCAACTCCTCAGTATGTCTAAGCAGGTCAAAATCCTAGGGGTTTAGGTCACTTTGTGGAAAAGAAAACCTGCTCACATTTAGGGACAAAATAATTTCATAATTGCAACGGATCTGCCAAAGAAAATACATCTGAGATATCAGAAAGGAAATCAGAGACTTTCTTGCTGAGATCAGAATAGCAAAGCCTGGAAACACAAAGCAATTTCTCTCTTGCATGAGCCATATCCAGAATCAGCAGCAATAATTCTCAGTTTAAGCAGATAGTGAATTTTTCTCACTTCTTTTTCTGTTTCCATAATTTTTCATAGGAAAATGGAGTTTACACATAACCCTGACACTGATGGTTTTCTTCCAGCTGCTTTCTATTTGTGAAAGCGTGTGTGTCATATTTATCTTGTGCTCTTTAAATAACCACAATTTTATTAGTAACTCCTTATAACCTCTCTAAACATAGCACCATTTTGGGAGGAACATGACAATTTTGCATAAGAAAACATGAAGTGTTATATAAAATGTGAAAGGAAGGGAAGGCAATGATGATAAGTGGAGCTGAACAGAATATTTCCGGATAGTTTTCTGAGGGAAAATGTCCCTTTGCAAAATCAATATTTGCAATGGGCAAATTTCAGTGCTGTGAAGTATTTTTAATTTCCTTTTGGAAAAATTAAATTGATTTTCTGGCCTTACCGGAAAGGCACTTCTCAATTCTCTCTCTGTACACTGGCAGGAAGCAATGTGGATAAAAATCTTCTAAGCAAACATGTACAAAATACTAAAACCCCCTCGCCCTAAGTGCTCCTAAAATTGAATTTGTTTATTATATATTTTTTTTTGGTTCGTATTTTCCTCTGTGTCCTGGTGTAGGAGGAATATTTGTTAAACATTATACATTTTTGTGGGACAAGAGTTCTGTGTTCTCGTGTTAAAGATACAGACTAATTTCCTATTTTTAATGATACTATCTCTGTGTGGTAGTAGGGGTGGATCACACACTGGTTTGTTCAAACATTTAATTATCTGCACCACTTTCAGCATCCAAATGAACTCAAAAATCTCTCTGTGCTTAGAACATCACAAAATGCTTGCAAGGCTAATTTTGGCCTCAGTCAAGTGCTTTTCTGTTCAGAACAAAATGACCAATCAGTGGTTTTATTTTTGCCTCCCTCTAATATTTCTAGGCATAGCAATGGGGACATTGGTACTATTTATACAACAGAAAGATTATTGTCCAGTTTGGGACTTTTCAAAAAATTTTTTTTCCTTTGATTTCTGAACAGGCTTCCAGGAAAATCCATTGACATTGCTGAAGGTACTGCTGTGATTCATGACTTCTTCATATTTTCCAGTACAAAAGACCTTAATCCATTAAAGTCCCTTCAAAATTAATTGGCATGTCTAGCAGTTTCCAGCAATAAATATTATTCCATCTGTTCCATTGTTTCCTGCCGAAAAGTTGTTTTTGATTTTAATTTGTTTCTGACGATTCCCCCCAGCCTCTGTTTGGGGAAATCATTTCTTTTAATTCCTTTTGTTTGGAGACTGAGTCCTCAGCCAGTGTTTCCCTGCACTGGGGCTGCAGCTGCTTGAGCTGCATCCACAGGGACAATGGCAAGTGTGTTAACCAAAAAATGCACCTTGATGGGACAACCTGATGGGACACCATGGTATGTTGAAGGGTCTGGGACACAAATCCTAGGAAAAGTGGCTGAGGGAGCTGGGGTTGTTCAGTCCTGAGAAAAGAAGGCTCATGGGAGACCCTGGTGTGCTCTACAACTGCCTGGAAGGAGGTTGTGGTGAGCTGGGGCTCAGTCCAACCAGCCACAGTCAAGGGGAAATGGCCTCAAGTTGCACCAGGGGAGGTTCAGGTTGGATATTAGGATATTTTTCACTGCAAGAGTGGTTAAGCATTGGAACAGGCTGCTCAGGGAAGTGGTGGGGTCACCACTGCTGTGTGTGTTCCAAAAACGAGCAGACGTGGCACTTTGTGGTGTGGTTTAGTGGGCACGGGGGTGTTCAGCCAAAGGTTGGACTTGATGATCTTGGAGGTCTTTTCCAGACTAAATGATTCTGTGATTCTTTGGGTTTCTACAGGCAGAGCTTGTCGTCAAAAACTGGTGATCCTGGAGCAAAGCAGTTGCGTTTGCATAATGTAATTTTTTGAACTTATATACAGCTCCTCTCACCTCTCATCATCCCGAATTTCTGGGTTTGTAATGGCAACATGGCCAGCATCTCCTACCCTGCTTAAAAATATGCTCAAGGTTTCTTTCAATGACAGGCACAAGGTATTGCTGAGTGCTTTCCTTGCTAAAATGTGGCACAGATGAAAGCTGGATGTGCTGTCCCTTGGCTGGTGACTGTGAGGTGACACATTCATAAACCCAGTAAGCGATGGGCACGTTTCTGGTGTTGAGGATCACCACAAATCTCTTCCCAGAGGAAAACAAATCACTGGTTGGACACAGCTTTCAGTCCTGGGGTTTGATTACCTGAAACTTGTCTTAATTTATACTTTTCTCATTCATAGAAGTGTGTGGCAATAACAGAGTGACTCTGTGTCTTCCTCCATGGGAAAGTGCTGCTGCAAACCTGAGTTTCATACTGATTAACTGTGGTTGTGATTGCTTTATTTTACAGCTTCACTACCCAGGTCTTTTCTAAACTTGCCTGTGGTGAACTTAGATCTGGAGTAAAACATGTACTTTTTATGGAGTGTTAACACTTCCATGTTAACATTTTAATTGTATTTCCCACGAACACACCCTACCATGGAGTTTATTTTCATCTCAGGATTTCTTGTGAAATTGTGGATTGCTGAGAACATGCTTGGGATGGTGCAGGCTGGGAAGGCTTTGCTGATGAGGAGTTTGGGGGGTCCAAGTACCAAGCCAGGCAAACACTCTCTCCCTGACCTGAGAGGAATTGGACCTTCTCCCACCCACCCTGGGCTCCCAGTCTTAGCACTGCAGCTCTCACTGATGATTTATTTTAAGTCAATTGCTGCTGGTGGTGACAGATGACTTTGGGTGATCTGTGTGCTTAATATAACAAGCAGAATCCATAGAGAATGTTATTTATCTTGAGTTATAGATTGGTTAGTGACTTCTATGTCATATGGTGAACAACTGGTATATAGATTGAGCTAAACCACGTGCACATGTATTGTCAGGAACCCATTCCTAAGAATTTGGTCATACTATCTTTTCTCTTTATAAAGTTCCATACAGCTAAAACCATCAACATGGCAAAAAAAATTGAAGCATCTATTGAGACTTTTCTGGTTTTTCTGGGATCCTTAGAAGAAATTAAATATAGTTTATGGGAAGGTATAATGAATTAAGACTCCTCCTGTAGGATGACTGTTCAGTGAAAGCAGTGTGGCTGCCAGGGCTGTGCAGATGATGTCCCCATGCATCTCCACCCCAGGACAGGCTGCACTGTCCCTGCTGGCTGCTCTTCATCCTCCCGTGGTCCAGAGCTGACCCTTGGCCACTGTGTCATGGAGGTGCAGCGTTCCTCTTTCCCAGCAAACATCTGGCCCTGCTCGCTATTCCTACCCCCCATCCAAGTTTTGCACATGTCCTTAAGTACTTTGGAATGCTGGTGGCTGTGCAGAAGGACCAGCACCTTGATGAACCACACCACGTGCAGTGGAGCAGCGGAAATGGCCAGTGGATGAGGCGAGTTTCACTGGGGGAGACGGGAATGATCCGGGTGGGAACCTGGAGGAGTGGGATGCTGCAGATGCCGAACCTCCGGGACAGCCTATCGCCCGTGGAAGGGCTGGGAGAGGTTTCTAGGACAACTGATGGGCTTTGGGAACAGGGAAAGAATGGAGCCAAATCTTGAAGTCAGATGAGGAGAAAATGAGTAACATCTGCTGAGACGTGTGAAAGAGCCATTTGTGCTCACTGCAACCCGAAGCCTTTCTGTGGCGGCGGCGTGGGCCAGCTCTCTGTCCCCACACATGGCCAGGGGAGGGGTCATTAGGGATGATTTATGTGCTCATTACAGCCCCAGCTCTGGACACTGCCCTGGGCTTCACTGCTGGGTCCCCCAAGGCCTTGGCACCTGCTCAGGAGCATCCCTTCACCTCTGTGTATTCCCAGGGAAAAGGCTCTGTCCTGTCCTGAGGCTGCAGAGAGGTGAGGCCCTGGGGATGTTGCTGCTGTACAATTATTAGTTATATTAATGAGTCATAAATAACAGGTTTCTGCCATTCTTTCAGCCTTGACACCAGGGGTGCACAGAGCTGCACGTCCACTGCACCTCCCAAGTCCCTCTCCCTGCTGATGTAAAGCTAAATATCCCCTCGACTCCACGGGGCAGATAACTCTCCCTGCTCCTCTAGCTGGTTCCTCTGCTATTTTAACAGATCAGCTTTTTGCCTCTAATTAGGCTGTTTTCTGCAGTGCAGAATGCAGTTGGAAATGCTGGGGTTGGAGGTAGGGAACAGTCCAGAAGGATTGCACCTGTGGTAGCTAATCAGCGGCCGCTTCAGCGAGCTCAAATTAGGAGAGCACACAAAAGAGTGAGCAATTTGGAAAATGAGGATGAGCATCCCGAAATTTTTAAGAACAATTATGTTTTCACAGCTGTGCTGGTTGCCCCAGATGCATAGAAATCAAGTCAAAACCAAACTCCTTTAACTCAAAGAAAATTAACCTTCATAGTTAAACTCGGTGAGAAGTAAACTTACTTTGCCTTGAAATGAATAGTATAGTCTTGAAAAAACCTAGCAGCAAGTTATGCTGTAATTACATTCTTTGAATTAAAGTTTTTCAGTCCAAACAAAATAAACAGAAACAGGCAGAGTAATAGATATATTATACTTGGAATAAATTTTGGCCTTGGTATATTGTTTTCATGCTAAAGCAATGCCAAAGTTAATCTACTATAATTGTGTCTTTTGCCAGCTTCTTGTATAAATACAGGAGACAACCTGAGAGCTGTTGATATAATTCTTTCATTAACATCTCTTTGCCACCATGGAAGGACTTGGCCAGGTCTCATTTCTCAGGGATCAGGCCAAGAGTTACTGAATTACCCAACAACTGCACATTTGGCTTTGAAGGCACTCAGTGAATGTTTCCTGCTCTGCCACTGCTAATGAAGATCTGTGGGGAGGAGAATGCAAGAGCCATTCCCTTTTTATCTATGAGGAGCATTTGAGGTGGGTGGGATGGGGATAAAGCTCTGGCTTTGCACCAAAGGTGTTAGGGGGGACAGGGGTGGTCCCCAGAGTTAGACTGAGCAGGGCATGCAGCTCTGCACCAAGGCTCAGCTTAGGCCGGGAGCTGGGCTTAGTATGAGCTCTTTCCTTACTCTAAAAGCATCATTCAGCTGAGAATTAGTATGTATTCTTGATAGAAAAAACTCCCTGCAGAATGATACAAGGAGAGAGAGGGAGCCATTCTTACAAGGGTGGGATTTAGTCCTGTGGGTTTAACCTTCAAACATGATTTTAGAGGACTTCCTTTCCTTCTGCCCCTTGCAGAAGAGAGGCAGCCTGTGGCTTGCTCCCCTCCTGTTCAGTGCCCTTTTGTGCCAGCATTGCTATCTCTGGGATACCCTCTTCACCCTGCCTTAAGACTGGTTTTTTGGTTGTCTTTAAGAAGCACCATTTGTTTTCTTGCTGCCTTTCTCTGGACTCCTGCTGTCCCTTTCCTTCCTACATGCTGCTTTTTGAATGCTCAAAGGTTTTCTCTGAACAAGGTATTAAATGTCTGATGGCCAAAGCCCACACTGGCACAGGGTTAGGAAGGGTGACTGGCTGGTGATGCCTCAAATTTGTGGTATCCATCTGGCTTGAGGGTCTCAAAGAGCTTTTCAAAGCATGACCTAACCCAATACCAGGCAGTGTACAACACTGCTTTGGTGGTGTCCCAAAATAAAGCTTGTCTTAAGTTCATTCAGTTTAAAAAGATACTGGGGAATGGGGCAAATGGAGCCCTCTGCAATCTCCATGTGTCACTAATGTAATAGAAGTAGAGAAAGAAATAGTTTGACCCACATTCCTAAAGTTATTAAGCAGAAGAAGTGAAAAAAAAATCCTCTCCTATGTTTGATACATTTTTCCCTAAGTGACTATTACTTCTTTCTTTGCATCCAAAGTAGGAAATTATCCAGATTATGAAATCCGAAGGAAACAGAGGAAGTAAGTAGGTAGGACAGGGTACTGAGGAAAGGTTAAATCCTGTAGCAAACCTTGTCTCCTCACATATAATGTGAAATATTCCAGGGCTGATCATCTGCAGCTTATTTGATGTTCTTTGCAGTTCGTTGTTTGCTCCATTGGAAAAAGCTGTAATTTTTTTAGCCAGTCCAAAGGTGAGATCAGATGTTCATCAGTGTTGTCCCCTCTCTTTCCAAGGGCTCAATTCACTTGGCAGTTTGCTGGGAACAGCACCCAGGGGAGACCCATTCATTAAAAGACACTCTGTGCTTATGAATGAAGGGTTAAAAAATATTCCCTTACTCATAATTTTGTGTGTATTAAAGTCCAACTTCTTGACTCAGCTCATTCCCCAGGGCATTTTCCAGGTCACCCTGGCTGTGGCTGTAGGCACATCCCTGTCCAACCAAGACAGGCTGCCTCATCCTCTGGCTTTAGCATTCACCCATATCCTTTGCTCAGGAAGAAATCTGGGATGTGCTAAAGCATCTTGTTGCACAGAAGATCCTAGAAATGAAAAATGTTGACAGTTCAAGGAACAATTGCCCATCTGTAGGTTGATCTCTATTCCCCAGTCTCCCTGGGCTGCTTGATGGATGGCAAGCTGATTATATCTGCTCCCATCTCTTGCTCCTTGAGGATCCTGGAAAAAAATACCCCCACAAAGTGACACAGCTCTGCACCAGGAGACTGAGAAAAAGGGAGAGAAAGCATTTTGACTCAATGTATGTACTGGGAGCCTTTAGTGCATTGGGAATGGTCCATGAGAGCTTCTTTTTGCTGCTATCAGAGATGATATCCTTGAATTCACTTCAGGAGAATCAAACTGACTGTAACTAAACCCAGGATTTGTCACTTTAAGTACAGATTTTCAGCTAATGAATGCTACATACACACTTAAAAATTCCTTCAATTTAAGTGCTTTGCTGTGCAGGAAACAAAGATTTTGTGCCTGTTTTCCTATATAAATATTTATAACAAAACTGGTGGCTACTGGTTGAATGTGAATGTTTGTTGTTCCCAGCATTTTTGGACATAATCTACCAAAGATTTACATGTGGTTCTAATACACAATAACTTTCTACTGCTGGAAGGCCTTGGATTAAAATCAGCTACAGGAATTGTTTCTAGGAGAAGAGTTAAGACAGTTTTATGTGCAGAAGGTTCTATGTGGTTGTTAATCAGAGGCTGTTTTGATAAAGACGCTTGGGAATAGAATCCTAGAATCCTGAAATGGTTTGGATTGAAAGGGACCTTAAAGGTCCTCCAGTTCCAACCCTCTGCCAGATTGCACATGGAGACATGACTGTAGTGACTTCAGATTGACTTGTGACTGTTCCCTTACTGGGGATAGCAGGGAAATATAAAAACACACCCAATTTTCCGTAGATTTTGAAAAGGTTTGTGTCTCCCAGTGTCCCCTCCTGCCAAAGCTTTGTGCATCAGTGTTTTTCCTTCATGTAAACTGGATGACCAGAAGTTTTATTTGAAATCAAAGTCAGCAGTAACCAGCAATGTGTGTGGGCAGAGTACGTGGCAAAATGCTGGACACCAGATGAGGTGACATGGAGACTCCCAGATAATTCTCCTCGAGCCACAGGGAGAAGAAGGGAAGATGCCATCATTCCTCAGGAATACAACCAACCCCTCCACATAACACCAGTTTACTTGAAATGCAAACAATTATAAATTGACAATCCGTGTTCTGCCAGGAAACAAAATAAAGAGTTTCCCTGAATTTACTAATGAGGAAATGGGTGGAATTTATTTTAATCTGAACCAGATCTCCCAAATTCTGGAAGAAGAGAGAGGACCCTGTTGTAGACAGGCTGGTGAGGGACTTGGGGAGGTGATGGCATGTTGGCATCTTGCTGCTTGACTGATGACACTGTGTGGGGACTGTGGAGCCACCAGCCCAGCATGGCCAGTCCCTCTGCCTCTGCTTGAAGGGGAGGAGATAAAGCAGGATGAGCAGTTTAAGCCAGGCTCAAGCACTGCCAGAAAACATAATGTTCAACTCTTTTTTCCTCCATTTAGTGGGAAAGTTGCAGTCTCGACTTTCTCACAGCATTAACCTTCCCCAGGCATTTTGAGGGATGGCAGTGCTTGGCCATGTTGGAGAAATTGTGTTTTAAAACATTTGAAGTCTGGGGAGCCTGGCAAAGTTGTCTGGTTATGTCCTGAGCATTCGACTTCTGAGAAAGCCTTGAGAAGGACAGAAATCTGCAGCACATGGAAGCACAGGATTTGCATGGCTATCCAAAAAGAGGGTGAAAAGGGACTGTAACTCAGGGTAAAACACAGCCTTGATCTCACTGCTCTGACAGACAAAACCCCTCGGTATGTTCCAAGAAAACCAATCTCTACTGCATTTGTTCCTCCTTCCCCACACCTACACTCAGGATAAGTTGGTTTTTGCAACTGCAGCTTTAGGACACTCAGTGATGTGTGTGATATCTTACTCATGAGGCACCTCCTAATTCCCCTTCCCAGGCTGTGACAGACATAATCCTGCCACCAGCAGAATGCAACAGGCAATAAGTTACACCGTGTAGAAAAGCAGTTCTCACAGTTTCCATAACTTGTTTGGGCTTGTTATGATTGTCCACAGTCTCTCCACTACATTGGCACAAATGCAAAATACCTGTTGTGTTTTAAAAGGAGTGTCTGGAGAGGAGAAACGAGCAGTGGAGAGATGGGAATTAAAGCATCGTGTGGAAACTGGGCTTTTTTGCTTTCTTTGTTTTATCATTTCTTAATGGACCAAAAAAGTACCCTTGACAACAGATGGGAAATGAGTCCTGGTATTGACCAGGGGCTCCACTGAAGATCATGGCCCATTGCACAGGAAGGATGCATTCACTTCCAGAAGATCTTACAGTCTAATTTAAGCCAGGAAACAGAAGGAAGGTAGATGAGGAGGAGGAGTGTGGGGGAAGAAGAGATATTGCCTCCAGGAAAGTCATTAAGGAACACATGCCTTCCACACTTCATGTCTTATAAAAGTATATTTTATCTCTCTCTGTTGGGCTTTGAACCTTTCCAAGTTTACTTAAGCTATTGCAAACTTGCTGACTTAGGGAGCAAATAAGCCTTTGGGATCAAAGCAGCTGGTATTGTCAGAGGTATTGAGGGTGAAACAACACATTAGCAGAAGGAGAGCTGAGAATAAAAAGAGAAAGAAAATCCGACTCCATATTTTGTTCCCTTTTGCTTTTAACCTCCATCCCAGCTTGATCCTTTTCATTTGAACACTTATTAATTTTCTTTGTGTTTATTCCAGCAGTATAAATATTTAATGGCCCTGGATTACAGAGTTGAAATAGGAGATTAGTTCCAACCAACCTTAAAGATTTGTGCAGGATCTCTTCCTCACATTTGGATGACTCCCACAGTGCAGGGAGGAATATCTCCCATCTCTGCAGGAGGAGCATCTCAAGCTCTATTTTGAGTTCATTTTCTTTTTTTGGTCTTGTTTGAGGCTCAGAAGACACAAACACCTCTCCCACTCCCAGTCATTCCAGCACTATTTTCTGGTGACATGCTGTGACAGAAGGGTTGCTCTGGGTTACTGGGGGGACTGGGACATGCAGGTTCAGGAGCCTGGATGCTCTTTCCTACCTGCAGCAAGAAGGCTCCGGGCTTGGGAAAAATAAAAAAAAAAACCTAAAAATCCATGCAAATATGGTAAATGTGGATATAGTGTGTGATAGGGCAGGGTCAGTGCAGATATGGTGAAGTTACACCGTTTTTTGTTGTGCAGAAAGATATTTCCCTTCTCAGTTGCTTTCACTCTTAAAAAAGAAAAGAGAAATACAGAGTAAAGGAACATTGGTCACTGATTTTTAGAGGGCTAATGTGAAAAGGAATAGAGATTGCAATACTTAGGTCTCTGAAAATCAGGCCATGCCTTTTCAAAGCCTGTGTAACAATGTAAGTACCTGGAAGAAAAAATGGAAGAACTTAATTATGATGATGTAAAATGGTTTAACAGCTGGTAAAAGCTTGGGATCAAAGTCAAAGCCTGTGGGATTTCAGATACAGTCTCACTTTTGGGGACAATGGGGGTTTAACAAAGGCAACCAGCAATGCTGTGGGAGAGAGAGGCCATCCCCAAGATCCACATAAGGCTCTCCTACCTCTTGGGACATCAGTGGATCAAAGGAATGGTGGAAAACAGTCCAAATTCAGACACTCAGACACCCCTGTCCACTGCTCATGGATAGAGAAACAGCTCAGCCACATCTCACAACAACAGAGCTCCATCCGACAGGGAGCTGACAGCACTTAAGGGGCTTAATTAATTAAAAACATCAAAATGTAGAACAACAAAAAGCACCTCAGACAAACTGCAAAGTGAGAGATGATCTAAAGAAGAGACCTGTGTTAACTCCTAAGCTCCAACCCACGGAAACAGCAGGTTTGGCAGGACCTTGGCACTCGTGTAATTAGATGGTTTTGCTGAATGTGGCAGCTCAAGTGAAGGCAGATCCCGTCAGGATCCTCAACTTGTCCTTTAAATCCATTTCTGCCCTGGGAACGAGGGCTGCAAATGTCAAAGGAGCTTAAAATATTCATTACCAAAACTCCTAGTTCTGGCCCCAAAATGTTCATGGTGATTTTCTCGGCTGGGGTTTGAGGAGCTGCATTATGTGATAAGACACAGCCAGTCAGTATTGACAGAGGAGACACAAATAAAAGGGTGAAGGATTGTTCATTTTCCTTATCCTTCAGCCCAGAACAAGCCTTCAGAACTTATGTGCTCTGTTCTAAAATCCTTTTACCCAAATAACATTTAAATCTGCATCTCACGAGTGTGATTTCACAGCATTAATATGACCCTGCCATCAGCATGTGGAAGTGTATGTGACATTCCAGTGCAAAAATGGGACAGATTCACAGCTCGTGTAAACCACTGAGCCCCTTTTTATGGGTCTTCTTTGATTTATGCAAGCTGAGATTTTAAGGCAAAATCAGTAGTCTGGTCTTCAGCTCCTTTTTTAAATTAATGATATCAAAGTACATTCTCTAGAGAGTCAGAGTGAAGACATAGCAACTTTTCTTTTCAGCTGAAAGATCTAAAACATTGCTGAAGAAATTGTTTCCAGGCATTTCAACTGATAGGGCTTTTTTTTTTCCCTTTCAAAAAAGAAAGAAAAAAAAGTATTTATTTATTTCACTTAAAAACTTAATCTATTTTTTCTAGAAAATCCTGAAAAAATTATATAGGCAATTTTGGAAATACTTTTACTTATTTTTAGAGATACTGAGAAATGAGCATTAGTATATTATTTGAACATATTGGTCTATTTTTTAGGACCATTTTAGAAGACTCCCTGCTGCTAATGAAAAGCTATTTACTGGCTGTTTTCAGATCACTTTGGGTTGAATTCTCTATATGTTTGTTGTTTGGATTTACTCAGTGTTTTAATTAATTCACCTCAAATAGGCTTAAAGTGCAGTTTTCAGCAAATTCATTTTATTGCATCTCAACAGACAGGGCATTAATTACTTTTGTAATTAAAAAAAGAAGTGTGTGGGGAGTAAATATGCCTTCAGCTCTTTTGGATGCTTAAAAATAGCTTCTTTTAAGAGGGGTTGGCAAAGCTCAGACCTGTGAGGGACATGATTGAGAAGGTCCCTGCAGCCCTGGGGTGCTGGTGCTGCTGGTGACATCAGCCAGGATTCAGCCTCAGCACGTGGGAGTTGCTATTTGTATTTTAAAATCCAGGTATTTATGACAATATTAAGAATCTTTCGAGGTCAGTGTGGTCCAGTGGATGGATTTAGTCACATCAGTGTGTTCTGTAAATATGTGTTGGTGTGTAAATAAAAGCAGTAGGAGCCAGTGATCCACGAGCTTCTCCTCTCTTGTCCATAAATGTTAGAAATTGAGGAGTCCTGTCCTAACTGTCAGGAGATGGACTTAAAAACTGAAAATAAATGGAGGGGTTGGTTTTCTTTTGATTTTGAGCCACCAGGGTAATGAAGTCTAGATTCCCACTGTTCCAGTGTTTGAGAATGCAGGTTCCAATACAATCTCATGACTTCAAATTGAGGAATTAAAGACAACTATAACTCATTGCAATTAGAGCAGGGTCCAGTGAAGAAATGAAGCTTCCTATGAATAAGGAGCATCCACTGGGATTGCTCAAAGTGCTCCTTGTTGGATTCCTTTCCATTTGGGAAGGAGGCAGCCTAAAGGGGCAAAAGTGAGAAGCAAAAGATAAAAACATTACAGGCACTTGTCATGGCTTTGGTTGAGGCTGAAAACCCCTCCAGGACAATCCATCTAGGAACCACCAGCAGAGAGGTGATGGAACCCCTGCGTTTGGACTCAACACCTTTCTAGACAAATGTGGCAGAAATTTCACTTTTAATAAGTCTCACCCTGAGTGAGACTCACCTTGAGTCTCACCTCTGTCGTGTGAGAGGAAAGGAGCCTGTCTTACCCCTGGCTCCCTCCTTTCCCAGAGCATGGCTGAGGTTTGACTAGAGGAGCTATTGGCAATTTCTAGTCTGGTCATTCACTCCTTTTTGCAGAGTCCAGCTCAGCAGTACAGATGTTAAGGCACAGCTGTTTACCATTTTTTACTGATCGATCATGTGCATTGTCCCCTGGTAGGTCACCTTTTTTTGTTGTTGTTTTTAAGTCTAACATCTTGTGGCAAAATCGGTGATTTTATTATTTTTTCCAAAGTCTCATAATTAGTCACAGTGCCTGAGAAAAGACATAAAATGCTGCAGCAAAAAGATGCACATGTCAGCTGTGGATTCCTCCCTGTCACCTTCACAGCAAGGAGGCATTTTGGCAGCTGTGCAAGAATCATGGGCTTCTCAACTGTGTGGTCCCACACCCAGACTTGGATCTGCATCCTCATTTTTAGCACAGCCTCACTTCAAACAAAGCCCCCAGCCTGCTTCCTCCCCTGGGCTCACCCTGCTCCTCCAGGGGAGTGCTGGAGCTCAGCATCCCATGCTGAAGCCAGAGAGCACTATCAGAACATGAAAGGTGGGAGTGGGAGTTTCTCTGGGCATTTGAGACCATTTGGGAAGCATCATTTTTCCAGGAAATATGTTTCAAATGTGGTCCTTCCGCTCCTGCACCTCCTGTGACAGCCTGTGCTGGCACTTCCCTGGAGCCATGGGGAGAGCCTGGGGCCATGGAGACGGGACAAGGAAGCTGTGCTGTGGCTCCTGGAATTAGCCTGGTCATTTAGGAGACATCACAGTCCTGGCAGAGGTCCCTGTGCTTGGGCTCCACATGTCTCACAGAACTCTTTGATATGGGCAGGCTGCAGTGTTCTCCCTCCCCTCAGCTTTCCTGCCTGCTTTTGGGATGCATCTCCCAGAAATGGAGCTGCAGGAGCAGCACTGCCTCTCCCTGGGTCCCACCACCACTCCCTGCACACCCCTCAAACCATGAAGTAGCAAAGGGCTTTGAGACATGGTCTATAAATTCTTGAAAACCCCTCACCCTCTTGCAAGTGGAAAACCTTAAGGTTCTGAACAGTTCACCTGGTTCCCAGAGCATCACTCAGGGCTTTTGTCAGGGTTTGGCATTTTTGAACCTTGCAGGCTCCCAGCAGGTCTGTGACAACTGAGGGATTTGGGTAACTCAGGAGGAATAACGGGCTTGTTTTGGAATATTTCAAGTTGTTAAGAAAACATCAAATATTTCCAACTTGACATTCAGTATGTTTGGCTGCCAATTAACTGTGACTAATTGAGTTCCTAGCAGAGCTCCTACCAGCTCCACTAGAGAAGCCTGTTTAGTGCTGTCCCTCTCTCATGGACAGGACACACTTTAAACTGGTCTTTAACATCAGCTCTCAGATTAGTTAAGTGCTGGCAGCTCCTTCCCTCCAGTTCTGGGAATAAATCACAGAATCACAGAATGGTTTGGGTTGGAAGGACCTTACAGATCATCTTGTTCCACCCCTGCCATGGGCAGGGACACCTTCCACTATCCCATTTTTGCTCCAAGCCCCATCCAACCTGGCCTTGGACACTTCCAGGGATGGAGCAGCCACAGCTTCTCTGGGCAACCTGTGCCAGGGCCTCCCCACCCTCCCAGGGAAGAATTTCCTCCTAATATCTAATCTAAATCTCTCCTTTTTTTTTGTTTGAAACCATTCCCTTGTCCTCTCACTATTTGCCCATGTAAATAAAGCTCATGCATGCAAAGGTTTTTTTCTTTCTTCTGTGGTTTAGCTGCAGAAAATCAGATTTACATCAGCTTGACAGAGATTAGAAATTTGGCTGCTGGTTTTGAAGGACTTTTTTTGGTGTCCTCTTGCCTTGCACCCCTAAAGTGAAAACGAGCAGATAAAATCAAACAGATGATGTTTGCACCCTTCCTGACGCTGGGAGTGGGTCTGGGCTGAGAAGATTATCTCCAGATCCCGAGTGCTCTAATGGCTTGCAGGGATGCTGGGGCTGGGAGCTGCTCCTGTGGCTGTGCTCAGACTTCAAAGCAGGGCTGGAATTTGTTCCTATCCCATATAAATTAATCTTTCCCTCCACGGAGGGGCTGTGTGTGAGCACAGAAGGGTTCAGGGCAGGGTGAGGCTTCACTGATATGGATGAAAGGAGGCTAAGAATAAATTTCTATATTCTGCTGTGACATGTCTTCACAATTCCTCATTTCCTACCACTGTAACAGGTTCCCAGGTATTTACCCACCCTTTATGGAGTGTTAATCTCCTGTTGCTTGTTTTCCAAATGTTTGTAACTGCAATGTCTTTGTAAACTGCCTCTCTTAAGCAGTGACAGCCCTGACCAAAAAAAGAGATTTAAAAATAATTTCCCGATTAAAAAAAAATACTGTGTTAGACAGTTGATAAACAGGTGGTAACTGGACTTTACCAAGTCTTTGGTAAAACAAAGGCTAGTTTACCAACAAGAAATAAAATAGTTCCAGCAATCCAATGAATTCTTATTATAGTGTTGAGGTTGTCCAGGGCACCAAGATAAGGGTAAAGATACTTCATTATTTTTAAAAAATTAAATGGGATTGTCCTTTCTTTTCCAGGAGACAGGTGAGGCTGACATTTAGGAGAGTTAATTACTTCATTTAAATGGAAGGAGACAAGAGGCCTTGGCTGTTCCACCAGGCTTCCCATATCTGCCTGTCCTTCTCTTGGCTGTTTGTGCCTCCCATATCTCTCAGTTGTGGGGCTGAGGTAAATTTGGGCATTTTTATGGTGCCTAAATATGGTCCTACTGCCCCATGCATTGTAGTCATGGGAGTCAAACCCATCTAGGGTTTGAACAGTAATCTTATTATTTTATAACTTCTCTTTAGAACAGCTGAAAGTTTCTGTCCCTGCCCAGCTCAGATTTTAACCATTCTGGGAGCCCAGGAGAGCAGAACCAGCTCCTCCTCTGCAGCAGCACAGTGTGTCCTTCCTCCTCAGAGTCACCCTGGGTGGTGCTGGTCCCTCTGTGTGTCCCCATGGCTACAGATGAGCCTCTTTGTTCAGCCTTGGGTAATTTTCCACTTTCCAGACCTCCTCCATGCAATAAATGAAGTCAATCTGGTTTCCCAGCCCCTCGTTGATGGAGGGACTCGTGTTGCTGCATCCTGCTCCCAGCCAGGTCTTCTCCAACGTGTGGGATCTGTGTGTCCACACCAGGGACACGCCACATTTCCCAGCAGTTCTTCTAAAAACACCACCAGAAATCATCAGCTCTATGTCACCTCAGCCCTCAAATTGTCCCAGAAGTTTGTCTTTGCTTTTGAAGAGAGGAATGTCAGACATCCCAGATGTGGCACCTCCAAACTGTCAGTAAATCATGAAAAAATAATCACTTTGTTACGTGCAGCACCTTATAGCAAAGAAATTGCTAAGAATATCATCCATTTAGCTTTTATCCCTTTGTTTTTCACTCTATTTTAGTTCTAATCTCCAGTATAAAATCCCTGCCTAAGTTGCCTACTCTGCCCTGGTGCAAATTTCAGGTGCTGCTGAAACCACCAAGTTGTTTGTCCCACTGAACACAGGGCACATTCCTGGGACTACAGTAAAGAGCAAAACAGGGGAACACTGTGGGCACACAAAGGAAGAAAAATCCTGGGAAAAATCATGCCAATGAACAAATCTTCTGGTACCCATTAAAAGGTAATAATTCTAACCAAAGGAAGGGGGATTTTCCCGATGTGAGCTGAAATAAACATTCAGAAATGATTTGTGTGTGTGCTTAAATTTAAATTTAGAATTTTATTAAATGTGTTGTTCAAAGGCCCTTTTCTCCCCTGGATAGTCTGGCTGTGATCTTCTCTAAAGAAAGCAAATCTCTGCAAGGAGCACAGCCTCTGAGTCTTGCTTTGCTCAGCCCTTTCCATGCAAACACCACCATGCTGGGATGGTTGGCACCAGATCTTTCCCATCTTTCCCTTTTTTAATTGCTCCTGGTAGATGCACAGAGTCTCAGAGTTGAGTCTGAGGGTTTCTGTGCTGGGTTTGTGCAGCAAATAAATATGGATAGTTGGGCAGGGGAGGAGTGAGGGAGATCCTGCTGCCCTGCCATGGGGCTGGGGGATTCCCAGGTTGGAGGATGCTCAGCATCCAACTTTCAGACCCGTTTTCCATTGGAAATGATGCTTCAGCTCTCCCAAATTTGTCATTTGGAGGCTGGTTAAAGTCATCAGAGCGTGTGTGAGTCCTGTGTAAGTGCCTGACCTGCATCACAGCAGCAGAGCTGTGCTGACCCCAGCTCTCCCTGCCCTGGCTCTGGGGTGCCCAGAGGATTTTCCCTCTCTAAACCATATTATTGCACATGAGGTGCCCAAGGGCTTTTCATTGAAGTCTAAATCCCCAAACTCCTGTGCCCTATTCCTCTTAGGAGGTCGTGTTTCAGACAAAGCTGTGTGTTTGGCAGCACTTAGGTCGGAAGGAGGTTTTTGAAACTGCTGCAGCATTTTTTGTGCAATTATATTCAAGAAACTATTACAAAGTAGTTATTTATGAAGGGCAACCTGGCTCATAGTTGCAGCCTTTTATCTTGCTCACTTCTTGATTAAAAAAAGGGACTTTTGTGCATCTTGAAATACTTTCCTGAGCAGAGAGGAGCTTACACTGAAACATGTGTACTCTGTGCTTGAGTAACAAGGCTGAGGTTCCCCAATTAAAAAAGAAGGTATAGTTTGTTGAAATGTTTGTGTTTGCTGAGCACAATGAAGACTCTGTGCTCTTATTAAAGCCACAAAAATAACCATTAATTTTATCCTGGCCCCACTCCAAGAGTAAAAATCAACTCAGGTCTGTGTCATTAACTCAGTGTGTCTTGTGAGTAATTGCTGGGATCTCAGGCTTTTTTTTTTCCTATCCTACACAAATCTCTGAGTTTTAATATTTATGTACATCTGACCATCCAATGTTCCTGTCTGTGGTCCCATATTATAGTGTGGCCATTCCAGACCTCTTTCAGTGGACAACAGTATTTTAATCGTGCATGAACCTTTGTCTTATCATTTTACTCCATTAGTAATTCAGTTTCTCTGTTTGGTTTTTCCACTGATTCCCCTTTGCTGACAGGGAAGAGTCAGAAATAAAAACTTGGCCCCACTGCTCAGGATCCAGATGGATAAATTCAAGCTGGGGGCCCAGTTTGCCCCATGTCTGATTTAAATGCAAAGTATCATAAATCATTTGAAGCCATTCCTGCATGTGTTCAAGCTCACCCAGGCGAGCAGAATCAGTGAAGTCAATTATGAACAATGGCATTTCTTTCTTCTTTATTCACTGCTGATTTCTGGTACAGGGTGTAAATGACTCTTTTATTGCCTTTGACACCAAAATCCCTTAGCATCTACAGGGACATCAGACTAATTGATAAATGCTGCTTGATTGGGGTGGCTTTTAATTTTGTAATCCTGTTAAGAATGATAGATATATCAAATATTTGTGCCCACTGAACAGAACATACTATTCTGCACTAAGGTTTCTAGTTTAATTTTTCTTGAGCAATTGGGCAGAACCACTGCTGGAAGACAAACAGATGCTCTTCAGCTGTATTTTTCCATAAATGATTTTGTTCTGTGGGGTTTTTTTTTGTTCCCCTACCAGGCATATCAAGTTCAAAAGAAAATGTTGCCTCTCACTAATGAGAAGATTAATCTCATTCACATATGCAGCAGACTTTGTCAACTCTGTTGAAAGTTTGATGACCTTTAAGAGACAAAGTTTTAGTGTGCCCAAAATAAATAATTCATCCTTCACAGATTTGCCCTCTGTATCCATCTGCTTAAATCTGAAGCATGCTGATTAAAGCCTCTGAGTGCAATTATCTTCCTGCTTCATTGAGATAAAAATCTCTATTTTCTTATTGTACTTCAAAGCAAAATTGTTCATTTAAGGATATCAACAATCTGATATACACAGGGCCCATTTTTGCTCTGACTTATGTTCTCCCCAGCATCCTTCAAACTCTCACAAAAAGCCCCAAATTTCTCTCTTCCCTTTTCCAGCACTGAAAGCTGAAATGTGTAACTAATCCACTTGCAAACTCTTTGAAATCGTCAAACACAACCAGAAAATCCATCTCTGTTCCCACACAGGGAGAAAAATGTCATGTAGGCAATGGGCAAGATGTGATTTCCTGTGATTACTGCAATTATTGTCATTGCTGGGCCCCTTCCATCTATGAATCACAGAATATCCTGGGTTGGAAGGGACCCACAAGGATCATCCAAGTCCAATTCCCAGCCCTGCACAGGACAACCCCAAGAATTCCACCATGTGCCTGTTCCTTATCCCAAAGAACCTCAGGCATCAGCTTTGGGGGGCATGTTTGAAGCCTCCTGCAGTGGCCACGTGCAGATAAATAAGGTGATTATAAAATAGCCAAGCAGATGGTCTGTTTTGTTGCTACCTGTGAAAATAAGTACAGTCCTCTTTCCATGGGTGGAAGGAAACAACTCAATGGACATCAAGGAACTCTGAGTTTATTTAGGACATTTTTGGAGGAAATGCTGAGTGAATATTGCAGCCATTTCACTGAATCCTTCCTGGCCCCACATGAAATTAGACTGAGCTGGCACCCTGTCACCTTGTTACTAGAGAGAAGAAATATTCCCTCTGGCAAAAGTCCTACTTCTGGCTTGAAAAAAATGTTGGGATTTTTTTTTTCATGCAGAAATGAAATCGGTCTTAAATGCTCTCTGGATTTAATGTTGCTTGTTATAGATGAAACAACGAAAATGAAAGAGAAATAATAAGGGATTTCTAGGTTTTTCTTCTGATTTACAGAAGAAAGGAAATCCTAGAGATTAAGAAGTTGTTTAAATACCAGCAACAGTCAAATATGGAAACATTCCAAAGTTAGAGACTGGGAGGGAAGGGGGGAGGAGAAAGAAAAAATATGAATCGCAAAGAACAAACCCATGAGGAAGGGAAAGTATATTCAAAAAGAAAAGAGTATCCACAGAAAGAAAAACAAAAAGCCTCTTAAAACCAGAAACAAGACACCTGCTTTCCTGGCAGTTTTAACAGCAAGGAAGACTCCACCTGCCAAACCACATTTTTAACATCAGTAAATCACCATGTGGGTAAAATAACAGGATGTTGGAAAGGAAACCATTTTCACTAATTAGTGTATCAGGTACCAGTCCCACACCCTCAGAGATCACAGCACAGAGTAAGAGCTCAGGGTTTGCTCCCACTTGCTGGGGAAAACCCTCTTCCCACCCCCATGTGCCTTTGCCTGGAGGTTGCAAGGTGGGGTTGAGGGAGTGGGATGCTCTGGGACCCTCCACCCCAAGTGGCAGCTGAGGAACCAGTGAAACAGGGAAAGCTGGATGAGGAAAAACTGGAATGGTCTGCCCAGGGAGGTGGTAGAGTCACCAACTCTGGATGTGTTTATAAAAAGAGTGGACATGGCCCTTGGTGCCATAGTCTAGTTGAGGTGTTAGGGCAGGGGTTGGACTCGATGATCTTGGAGGTCTCTTCCAACCTGGTTATTCTGAGATTCTGTGATTCTGTGATCTTGAGAAGCTGATTCAAACCCCTTCTTGGCAATGAAAAGGGAAATTTAAATATTGGAGAAGGAGTAATCAAATCTGTTGAAAAAAGGAAGAGCAGCTTGGTTGTATGAAAATCACCCCTTTTTGCTCCAAACTACCCAAGAGCTCAACACAGGGTGCATATGAAACAGGAAAACAACAGCACATCAGTGGAGTTGTGGGATGTGGGTGTATGTCATAAAACAAATCACCTAAACTGAAAGCTGAGTTTTGAGCCTCTGGACCAACATAAGTCTGTGATGTATGTGGAGAATCAGTCTCGTGGCTTTTGTGCACTTGGGGACGTGGGTTCTGGCTGAAATCCCTTCCACTGCCTTGGAAAGGCAGCTCATGGTGTCAAGGTTGAAACTATTGATGGCCAGTGATTTTGATTTTAACTTATATTATCATGATACCATCACAACCTAAAACTATCACAAACACTCCTGCAATGTTCGAGTATCTGAATTGTTTGCCAGCATCGAGTTCTAATTTACTTGTGAAAAGCAAGAAAAGATGAAATAATTACCTAATTACAGTTATACACTAATGTAGATGCAAATTTGGTGAAGCTGCCTGGTGAGAACCCTAACTAAAAATCCCTGGTTAAGATATCCTTCAAATCAGTGCCTAAAAAATGAAGTAGCTCACATAGGTGTGTGTAAGGGAGGGGTATTTCTGTCTCTTTGATCAGTGATCAGAATCCCCTCAGTGGATCTCATTCCTTCATGTCATCAAAGTCACAGTAAAGACCATGTGAGAATTACAGCCTAGTTAATACATATTAAATAGTGGTTCTTTATCAGATGGGAAACCATAAACAGTTTCCTAAGATACATAAATAAATTAAAGGGAACTTCCAGCTTTGACATGTTAATAGGCTATGATGGATAATTTGGCATCACAACAATATCTCTGTCAAGACAGGGAGCCTTGGGATGAAACTGCTCTTTGAATGAGTTATTTAGTAGCTTTCTTATCTAAGAGTAGATTATCTGGTTTATGGGGACAGTGAAAGGTCTTGCTAGGGAAGTTTATCTCACTTGGCTTTGGGGCTCTCTCCTGTCACCAAGATCATTACTATGATACCTTTCAACTCTGCTCTTCTATTTTTCCTAAAAAAACAATGTCTGACTCATATCCCACAAATAACATTGGTGCAACAGGGGAAGGGCTTAGTTGTGTGTTGAAGGAAAAAATTATTAGTCTCTTTCATTATAGCTTGGTTATTTTCTGTAGTAACAGTTTCCCAAATTAAAGTGTAACTAAGTAGAAAAAAATAAAAAAACACAGTTGTAATTGCCTACTATTCACCAGTAATTCCTTAAAATCAGTGGCAAGAATAAATTCTTGAAAATGAGGACTCGCATATATATGGGATTCAGGGCAGACTGCAACTGAAATAAGCAGTGATTCATGGCAAATGGAGCTGGGATTAATTAGAGACTCCCTGGTCTGTGACAACCACCCTGTTTTCCCTACACATCCAAAGGGTTTGGAAAGATAATGGCTATTGGCACATCCAGTGGTGCAACAGATCCACAACCAGGTTTTTCCACTTTCTGCAGAGACAAACCCTGTGTTGCAACAGTGCAGAGCATTGAAACACAGAGAAGGCCCAGGAATGTGGAGGGGATGTTTTTCATAATGCACTTTCCATCCTGCCATCTCCGGGTTATTAATTGCAATTTTCGGTGTAAACAGAGATATATCTGGAGCAAGGCTTGGCACAGACTGGCTGCTCACATCTTGCATCTCAGCAAATTCAAATTACTCCAAGGCCCAGGAAGCTCCAAGGGGCTGCAGTGAGGAGAAAGAGAGGCCACACAAGTGTCCCTGTGTACATGTGGCACTTGGGGACGTGGCTCAGGGGTGGACATTGGGGTAATGGTTGGACTTGGTGATCTTCGAGGTCTTTTCCAAGCTCAGTTAAGCCCTGAAATGTCAGAGGCCTTAATCAAGTGTGATCAGAGCTCAGACCCTGCCCATACTCTGCTCCTCCAGGTAAAACCAAGAAGATAAAGTCCCTTTTGGGAAAGGGAAAGCAGCAAACCACAAATAGTTGTGCAGCTCAGCCTGTAGGTTCCATTCCCCTGTGCACCCATATAATCCCTGGAGATGCTGTCCTGGTAATACTCTAGCAATTAAATTAAAAATAGGTATTTAATTAAGCTTGTCAATCAACCAGAAATAAGTTTTCCTTATCAAGAGAAGCTGGATTTGATTTTCCCACTTGGAAACGAAGGTTGAAGACTCTTGTAGAATAAAACTTTAATTAAGAAAGGAGATTTGGATTAACATGTGAAGCAGAGAGAGAATGAAAGGTCCTCGAAAATCATCTGAGTATGATTCACAGGAAGAGAGGAACCTAAATATGGGAACAGATTTATTTATTTTTTTTTAAAGAAAAGAAAAGCTATATGGTGCTAAAGCTTATGAGTAGAAGAAGCACAGGAGGGATTTTATGAGGCCAGGATGTTTCTATTCAATCCACTTTCCTGCTCTTGATATTTAGTCATTTAAGATATTCAAATTCTGGTCAGAAAGTACATGCACACACTGCTTGGAATTAGCAAATCCTCAGGATTTGAATGCTTGACTCTCATAAATTTAGATAGCAAAGGAACAAATGGCTTTTCTGAGAGATTGAAAAAAAATATTTCTGGCTGTGTTGGTGATATGGAGCATTTTGCCACTTTCTGGCTGTGTTGGTGACACACCAAGGTTGGTGTTTCAGGGATTCATAGTAAAATCCTCTGCATTTTTGTTTTCTTTTGGGTAGTTTTGATTTATTTTGTGTTTCATGGGAAATAGGAAAAAGTTGAAAATATACATGAGAAATCAGAATTCATGCATATTAACTCAGAATACCAGGCGTTGCCAGTAGATAAAAGAAAAGATAAAATAAATTGTATTGGAATAAAGAAGGTACAATCCAACAATGACTTTTTTCAAAAAAGTTTGACTGTGCTAAATAACTTCCTGTGCAGTTTAGGACAGTCTGTGTTTCATGTGCTTTGTGGCATTTTGAGGCTCATGAGGCAGCACCTTGTCCACATATGAAATGCAAGATTACACCTGGAATGGCTTTTTTTCTCCAGAGCTGGGGGTGTGTCAGAAACAAGGCTGGGTACAGGGAGATGTTGGCTGGGGGACATGAGTGATGCTGTAAATCAGATCTGCTGTCACTCCAAAATCCTTCCAGCTGGGGGATGTTGAAATCTATGTTCTGAATTCTTGGGTATTTCTTCAATGTGCCCAAAAATACCGTTTTCCATGGAGCAAACTGGCAAAATGAAATCTCATAAGAATGTACTGAATGGCCAAAGTCAATGGAAAAGTACTTCATATGTTGCCAGAGATATTTTGAGGCAGAAATGAAAAAAAAAAAAAAAAGACTAAAATCCCAAACTCCCAAACAAATAATTTCCTGTCCACTTATAGTTCCTTAGTTCTTCCCACTATAAAAATTGCAGGAATTGAATCCAACAGATATAATTAATCCCATATTAGCAATATGGGAGGATGCTGCTGGAGCAGGCAGGGGTGGCTGTGCCACCAGCACCATGACTGATGTTGGGCTGGAAGGTTTTTGCCACATCAAGGATCCTTCTTGTAATATTCTTCTGCTCAGCCATTGGTTTCTCCATTGAGTTCACTGCCATCCCAAAAATTGTGGTTTTTCCTAATCTGCCTGCGTGGACACGTTTCTAGGTGTTTGTCTTGTTATCAGTATAAAATCTGCCTGTCAAAAAGCTACAGGAAATATTCAGCTTTAAAGCTGAAAAAATTGTTTGTCATTTGTTGTGATCTAACCTGGAAGAAAGATTTTTTTTCCCTGCATAAATTATGCTTTAAAGTCTGTCAAAATATTTTAGTGGTGTTAGTGGAGGTTTTATCCCAAGGCTGCCTCATCCCTCAGAGCAAGAGAAACAGGCAGCTCCTTAAATCTTTAAAATCTTTAAACTTTATAAAAGCTGGATCTCTAAGACCATTGAGTCCCACATTAACCCAGCACTGCCAGGCCCACCACTAAGCCATGTCTCTAAGTGCCCCAATTGTGTGGTTTTTGAACACTTCCACTGATGGTGATCCCACCACTTCCCTTGTCAGGGGGCTCCAAGGCTTGACCACCCTTTCCGTGAAGAAGTTTTTGCTAATATCCAATTTATACATTCTCTGGAGCAATTTGAGTCCGTTTTATCTTGTCCTCTCTCTCCTTACCTGGGAGAAGAGACCGAACCCACCTGGCTCCAACCTCCTTTCTGGTAGTTCTAGAGAGAGAAAATGTCCCCCCTGAGGCTCCTTCCCTCCAGGCTGAGCCTCCCCAGCTCCCTCAGCAGCTTCTCATCACACTTGTGCTCCAGACCCTTCCCCAGCTCTGTTGTCCTTCTCTGGACACGCTCCCAATTCCTCTTCCTAGATGTTGCTTCTTCATATGGAAAGGCTGGAATTGAATCCCCCAGCCATTAATCTGCAGGCACGTATGGACTTTCCTTCTTGACTCACATTTGTTTCCCTTTGATGATTGTTTTAGATGCATCTGTGTTTGCTTTGGGACCCACACCAGAGCTATGTTCTCTTAGCAGACACTGGGGCTTCCATGTGTTGTTTTCATTAACATCCTGGTTGTATCCTGCAAGAAAAAAAACATTCTGTATTGGAAATACCATGTGGCCAACAGGATCATGAATTTGTATTACAGAACCCAGCAGTGGGGTTCCCTTTTTCTGGGAATTCTTTGGTGTGGAAAAGTAGTGCAATGAGATTGATTTATGTCACCAATAGAAACCAAACATCACAACATTCCACAAACAGCAAACAGCTCCGAGGGCCTTGGTGTGGAGGTGACTAATCTGCCATCCCTGAGCTCCCACAGGTCCCTCCTTTGTGACCAGACACAGGGAACAAAGTTCCCTGCATGGATTTAGGGACCAGGCTGGGTCCCTGAATCCCACCTGCAGATCTCCCTTTTGACGTGCTGGTGAATGAATGAGAGATTTTTAGGAAGCAGAGGAACACAGCAGATGAAAGGATGTCGAGTTTTTAAATAAAATAAATTCAAAGCCCCCTGTCTAACCTGGGAAAGAAATTTGGGGGACCTCACTCACCTGTTCCTGCAGCTCTGTGGTCCTTTGTGTGAGGTGTTGGCTGCAGGTGACCACAGGCTCCCAGGGCAGTTAAACCCTCACTGTCCCACTGTAGCCTTTCTTACATTTTTACATTAATCCATTTGTTTTACTGCCAGGGTGATACACATTTTCCCCATCCTGATTTTCCTCATCCTGGCTGTTCCACCCTCAGAGTTTTAATCCCCCTGTTAGTCCCTATGTTCTTTGTCTATATGATGAGGCTCATGCAAAGCTTTTATTTTTGCCTCCTACTATTTATCCCAATCCACATGGCTGAAAAAAACCCTCTGCAAGTCCAGTGTGTTCACTGTATTTAATACAGTCACATCTTGGCTTATGATATTAGGGATCCTGGTAGTCCAGGTGATCACAGAGCAGCAGAAGGAGCTGTTTGCTCATGGATTTCTGTTCCCTCTGCTCCGTGGTGTCTGTTGTGCAGCCAGGTCTGACATCCATGGTCTCCAGAGCCTCGGCTCTGCAGATGGAAGGGGTGGGCAGGACTGTCTCCTCCTGGTCAGATCAAAGCCTGTGCACATCTGTGCACATCTGCTGGGGGGGTCAGTGCAGCCCTTCTGCACCAGGCACTGGTGGCTGCCGGCCCTTGGCCTGGGTGTGAGCTCTGTACACCACCATGGAAGGCAACCACAAACCCAGCCATGCACTTCAGGCATCCAGAAAATATTCCTGAGATGGAAAACATAAGGATTTGAGCAACAGGTGTTGGCTGGGGAAGCATTAAACAAGCAAAGCTTCAGAACACAAAGCACCTTTCTTCTGTCAGTATTTATATCTGATTTTTTTTTTTTTTGAGATCTAAAATCCTGCAGGATTTTCTACTTGAAACACAAGGGTAAAAGAGCAGCACCTAAGCAATCATTTTGTTTGCTATGCTCGTGCTGACACAGAGGTCAAGGAAATGTCATAACGTGACTTCCACTGCTGTAACAGGTATCATATAATTCCAGAAGTGGATGTAAGCTGTTAACCATGCCAAGGTAGGAAATCCAGGGATCAGGAGTTAAGTGACTGCATTAAACATTTTACTTGAGGTTTAGATGTCACATGGAAGAACACAGAGCCTTAAAATGGGATCCAGACCAGCTGATGGCTTGGATGGGGCCAGGTTGGATATTTGCCTGGGCAATCTGATCTCCTGGGTGGCATCCCTGCCCATGGCAAGGGTTTGGAACTGGAGATCTTTAAGGTCCCTTCCAAAGCAAACCATTCTGTGGTTCTATGATTCTGTGAGGACACAGTTTGCACATCACTGGAACCACAGTGATTGTTCCCACAGGGAACGTGGCACGTGCAGGTGTTGGTGCAGCAAAGGAAATCAGTTGTTGCAAGAGCTGCATATTCAGCATTTCTGATCAGAACAGTGTGAAAAGTACGGATTTCCTTTCACCTGCCTGAAGAGAACCAAGTGGCTTTTGCAAAATGCTCACCAAGAAGCCAGCAGAGAGAAATCCAGCTCAAGAAAAAAATCCACAGAGGAAAATCACAACCCAGTAAAGGCAAAGGGATAGTAAAAGGATAGTTGCACACTTATGTGACAGAGGCTTTTCTTCACTTCTGAGGCAGCAAAAGGATGGTTTTAGCATTTTCTGACATTAATTGAAAATGCATTAGTGGCTGAGAGCAAACATTAGCTCTTGGTCTTGAGAAATTTCCTTTGCCACAGACATAATTGTAATAAAAACTGAAACACCAAAATAAATGTTAGAACATTTAAAAATCATAAAGCCTTCCCTGTTTCCACTTTTCTTCTGCAATAAATTAAAAGCATGAGAAATTTCCCCTGAAGACACAAACATCATGAAATCATTCGGCAAATGACTTTTTTCCAAGCCTGGCATCTCTGGCCTGGGGAGAGCTTTGGAAAGGTCACAGGGATTTGTCCCATGAACAGCCTCTCTTCAAGCCTAGGGGGGTAAATCTGTGGATCTGGGACACTGTGATTCTGGCCTGGCAAGGACAAGAAGGCAGATTGCAGGACTGTTGCCTGTCCTTTGCCAGGTTGTGCCACCTCCTCACCTTTGCCATGTGTGGATACCTTTGCTCCAGGAGGCACCTGAGCGTGTGTTGAAGTCTCGTTTCACAGGGATGTGAGTCCTTTCCTAGAGATCTCTCCCGAACAGTGGCCAGGAGTGTGACCTGAGCTGTTGTGCTGACTTGGGCAGAGAGCTGAGCACACCCTGAGCTGCAGGAAGGCTGATGGTGCCAGCAAGTCTGGGCCCTCGGGCTCCCGGGCTCTGAGGATGGACAGATTCTGCCCAGCAGGGCAGAAAGAGGCAGCAGGTTTCACACTCTGCCTACAACCCACAGATCACAGCACCAGCCTTGGCACATTCCCCTCCAGCAGGAGAAAATGGGATACACAGCACAGACAAGGAGCAAGATGTTCAAAGCTCACATTTGCTGTGCTACGTGCAGGTCATGGAGCTCATCTTTAGGTGCCTGAGTTTTTTAAAAAAAATCATCTCTGTGTGTACAGCAATTTCTTCTGAGAAGCAGAAGGTCTTTCCTGTTTCAGGTCTGTGCTCTGTGTCAGAGGGACCTGTGCAGATTCTGCACCTTTGTGCCTCTAAATTGTTTCTCTCTCAGGATAAACACGGGGATGTGCAGGCACATACATGTGTTTCATGCAAGACCAAGTGTTGCAGTGTGAGAAATAAAATACCCAGCCCTAAGACATTGCTCATTGTCCCTTTCTTGGTGGCTGGCTCTTTGTTGTTGCTGCCAGACATTAAAATGCTGCTGTGTTTCTACCCCGGTCAGGATTTGTGTCCCTCAGAGTCCCAAACACATGTGGAGTTCCCTGTGTTAAGTGAATTTTTTGTGGGGTAAGTATTAAGAAGACGTATTTTGTGTCCAGCCACCAGAAAGGATATTCTATGCCCAGAAGGAAAAAGAAGAAATAATTCAAAGAAATAATTGTCAAACTTTGTGTCATCTATAAACCCACACCTTCTCCATGGAACAAGGGTGGAACCATAATCCCCTGAGAGTGACAAGTGTGGTCTTCCCACGGTAGACAAATGTAGGCCCAAGTTTCCTAAATGTCATCTGTTTTGCCATTTATTACTTCATGTGAGCTAGAAAAATTATTGCAACTGTTTTCAAGCCTGTGGACAGTGCCTTGGTCTACCACTGGGACCCAGGGGGTGGCACCAGGGCTACCAGGTGCCAGAGATGGCTACCAAGCAAAGCAGCAAGGTGGAATATCTTCCCAAACCCTTCCAGGCTTTGGGATTCTTTCTGATTTACCCTCCAAGCAGGAGCTGTAATCCCAGCACAGAAACTCCTCTCCAGCAGACCAGGTGGTTCAGTTGGGGTGTGATGTGGATCTTGAAGCCTCCTGGTTTAGAAGGACCTCCCTTCTTGCCTAAACAGAACAAATTGAAGCAGAAGCAAAAAAAACCCCTGGTTTTCACTGCAGGCAGAAGGGAAGTGCCACAGATCCATGAGACATTACAGAAAAGAGGTAAATAAATAAAAGTTCTAAAGATGCCTTTTATTTTCTGGTGGAGCAAGACAGAATCAAGTGTTTGTGCAACCAAAGAGTGAAATGACATTTGAGCAAAAGCTAGTTTTATGTTCATTTAAGTTCAGCCAAGGTCTTCTTCTGGCTCTCTAACAGCACTGATTTCCACTCAGGGAGAACAAATACATCTTTGCTCATGTAAGAATAATAATGTCTCAGTCTTTTCTTGAGTGAATTTGCCACAAATTAGCCAGAGGGAGAGAGCTAAAGCTTGTGGTGGAAATAACTCCCATCAAGAACAAGTGCTTGAGTGGCTTAGAAATGTGATTTTATTAACTTTCTGTCAGTTTTCAGTATGGGATGAATGTCCATTTAAGAGCATTAGTGATGCATTCCCTCATTTGCAGGACCTCGCTCTTCCCAATCCTCTCACCAGCTGCTCAGTAAAAGAAGGAGCAGTTGGAAAGGCTGGGAAAAGGTGGAAGTGGAGGCAACATGCACCAAACTTGGCCGAGGTTGTATTTCAGCTCCATTTGCACCAAGTGTTGAGCAGCTGATGCTCAGAGCAGGAAGGGGAAGAGCAGCCAGGCAAGGAGGGGCTGTGAGAAACCCCAGTGAGGAGCAGGTACTCACTTGGCACCTCCAATTGTTTGAGAAGGAAGCAGGAGCCTTGTTTGCACATCAGGGATGCAGCATCCCACAAATGGGAATGCAGGGATTGGCACAGCATGGACAGAGATGGATCCCACCTGCAGGAAGAAGAGGCAGGTGTGATGAAAAACTGGATTTAACAGACTGAGCTTCACAGTGATAGAGCTCACCGAGAGCCTGGTAGATAGGGAGAGTCTGTTCATTGATTGTGCACTTAATTGATTAATTTCCTGGCTGAAGATAGAACAGAATGGGACCTGAACTTCTCTTGGGGCTCCTGGGTGTTGTAACAACCTCAACATTCAGGACTTTCAGCTTGAAGACTGTGAAATCAGTCTGTAAAATTTACCTTTAATTAGTGCCTAATGCTCCCCATTGGCTGGACAGGAGGGTGCCTCAGGAGCAAGGCTGAAACATCTCCTTGAAGCATCTCTGGAAGCAGGATCTGGAAGACAATGACAATGGTCCTGATGGTCTCCTGTCCCACAGTCAGGAGATCTTTGGGCAAACTTCAGAGTATCCAGCAGACAACAAAGGTTGCTGGTTCCTAATGCCAGAGCACAGAGAAATATGGGAATGTGCTGTGCCAAGCCATGAAATCTGGTAAAACTCCATGATTCCACTGTGCTGGGATCACCAGGGGAGAGAACAATCCATGGCAGGCCCAGTCTGTCCCCACACAGGGAACACAGAGGGAAGGGAGAGCTGTACCCCCCCAATTCCTTCTGCCCTGGTAAAACACCCTGCTTTTGAAATACTGACATTCAAACCCCTTCATCTGTTTATTTTTAACAGCTAACATTTTCTGAACTTAAATGTCATCTCAGCTGGATTCCCAGGGCTTAAATCATTCTGGTCCCATAACCATTCTTTTATGCTTATAGCATATATTTTGAATTAACTAAATTAGATTTCACTGTGTTGTCAGTGACTGTCAGTTCTGATGATTTTGACTTCCAGTTGCAAAATGTGTGCAGGTTCAAGAGGCAGCAGAGTAAGTGGATATTCGAAGCATGAATTAGACTTTTAATAGACAAAAAATACTCAGAAGATGGGACTCATAAATGACTTTACATATGCAGCCATAATTATTACATGCATTTGATTTCTGTATACATATATAGGGATTTTTAGGAGGTTGGTTGCTATGGTAACTTCTTTACTGCATGTCCATATGTTGCTTCTGAAATTTTTTTTCCTTAATGGAAAATTACACCCATGGACATGGATTACATTTGTAAACCTCCTAAAAAAGCAGTAATTTTCCTTTTCTTCCTAAATGTCATTGGCTGTGTAGTGGAAGTCTTTGAAGTTTGATTCTCCCCCTTGTCAGTTCACAAAGCAAGAGATGTGAGCTGCATCCAAACCTTCCAAACCTTCCCTGTCTGCCTCCAAACCTTTGCCTTGCCTTGCTGGAAGCCTGGCTGATACCAAAAACCCTGAATTTGTTGTGGCTGAGTGTGAACTCACTTCTCTGGATGAGAATGCCTTTGGACTGGAATGGCTTCCCACTGCCAGGGGCCGGGTTAAATGGGATATTGGGAAGAAATTCTTCCCTGTGAGGGCGGTGAGGCCCTGGCCCAGGGTGCCCAGAGAAGCTGTGGCTGCTCCATCCCTGGAAGTGTCCAAGGCCAGGTTGGAGCAACCTGGGATAGTGGGAGGTTTGCTCATGGCAGGGGAGTTGGAACAAGATGGTCTTTTAAAATGCCTTCAACCCAAATGCTTCTGTGATTCTGTGAAAGGAAATCAGTATTTCTGAATGCAGAATGAAAACTGGTTTTAACATTGCTGTGGAGCAGAGTGATTGTCTTCCATGTGTCACTGCTGTACCAAAGCAAAGAGCTGGAGAGCAGAACCAGCTCAGCTCCAGCTACCTGTAGAATTGGGAATTCCATGTGCTGCTCCACCAGGCTCTGCTCTCAGGGTGGACAGGGCAGCAAATTAGAGCCATCCATAGGCACACCAGCACTTTCTGATGTTGTTTTTGTTGGCTTAACCTTCAAACAGGTCTTTGAAGTTTGCAGCATTTCTCTATCCCTCTACTGGGATTGGAGTAAAAAGAAAACCAAACCAAACTACCTGCACTGCTGCAATCAATTGCTTTGCCTGGTCTGTTTTTGAAGTTTAAACCGAGGGATTATGAATCCACAACAGGAAACTCCAGAAATGGGGCTGATGGAGAGCTGGGAGCCAGCCTGGCCTGTCTGGTGTGTCCAGGCTCAGACTGTGCCTCAGCATTTCACTGCTGCCACCAGCCATGAACGCAGGCACATCTGTAAAACACGGATTTCAGTGAGACTGGATTAGGGATGGGTTTAACTTTGTGTATCTGAAGTTTACCAAAAACCCTGAGACATTTCAATGTATTTTTAACCTGATTTTTCCCAGTAATTTTGATTAACAGCCGTGGCTTGGAAGCAACTGCCTTTATACACCTAAAAAGTCTGTGAATGTTGGCTTTGCAGAAACCCTTCTTGGTGCCTTACACAGCTGCACTTCTGTTTTACATTGGAAAGGTTTGACACCCCAGCAGTATAAAGTTATAGGTTTTATCCCTAAAACTTCCCAAATGCAGTTTCCATTATTAACACAATTGTGACAGCTCTAGTTTGTTTATATTGCCTCACCTGGGGCACATAAAGTTAAAGGACTGAAAATACCTCCATGCAATAAAAGAATTTTATATAATTGCTACCTCTTGCTGTAAGGGACAGCTGGCTTTGAAAGTTGGGAACCCATTTACGTCATTGAAGTAAAATGTAAGCCTGGGGTTTAAATAACTGTAATTTATGTTTCTGAAGCTCAAAACACAAATATGGCTGTCCAAAGGGCAAATACCTTTCCAAACAAACTAATACTCATAATTCATCTTGGAGAGAGTATATGTCTACAGTCTTCTCAGAGGAGGCTTTCAATGGCTGTTGCTGTTTTCTTTTGATACTTATTCTCTTCTTATCTCTGGTTTGCTATTCCCAAGGTTAACATTTCCATAGACACTTTCCTAATTCAGCTGGTTTTAAGTTTCCCAATCTGCTGTGGATGCATCCCAAAGCTGCCACCCATTGTCACAGGGGCTCTGAGCAGCCCAGCCCACCATTTAGATGTGGCAGTGGCTGGGTCATAGAAGCCCCTTGAGAGCACTGAGAATGACTAATTTCTTGTGGCTGGACAAAAATCAGTGAGTAGAATATCCAGAAATCACCCTGCAGTTCTTGTGCTGTTGTCTCTCAACATGTGTCTGAACATCATTTATAGATTTTGGGTTTAGGGCCCCATTCCAAACAGCTGTTGCTTGTTTAGCTTTTTAATTTTTTTCCCCTCGTTTTTAATTTATAACACTGAAAGTCTCTCTGGAATGGGCTGACACCAAGTATGTTTGTTCTAGTTTTGGATGAAAGCACTCATCCATTGTCTATGCTTTCAAGATTTACAAATTCACCAACATTTATTATGGCATTGCAAAACAACAGTGACAAAAAGAAATTAAACCACAGCTCCCTCACAGCAAATTCCAGGCTCAGAATTCCTCTGCAAGCTTGCATCCCACCATCACAGGGGAGCCTGTATCCATTTAGGTGGTTTATTTCCAAATCTCATTTCTGGTATGATCATGCTCTGCCTTGGCTCCATCCAACATTTGTCATTTGCTATTAATATATATTCAGATATATCCATGACTTAAAAATAATTAATCTCATTTTCATAGTTTTTGAGAGTTTGATTGTGGTTGTATAGCTCAGAGGATAAAAGCAAATGGCAAATTTTCTCAGTCTTGGGTTGCATGAGTGTAAATGCTGAAATCAGGTTTTTAGTGCAAGAAGACCATGATAGATGAATCCAAATTTCACCTGAGCATTGTGTGGGTGAACTCAAATTCTTCCCTAAAAGCACCTTTTTGGACAAAACTCAGAACAATTGCAGACAAAGTATATCCAGCTGTTGTGGTTTTAAGTAACCAGAGTTTTTGTTAGCTGGGGGGGGCTAGGAGAGAGGCTTCTTTAAGAAGCTGCTGGAGTTTTTCTCTGCTCTAAGCTAACCAAGGTCAGGCAACAACGCCTCTGTGATAACA